>BGPR01003533.1:182-11698 GCA_013235015.1 Araneus ventricosus
TTTTTAGTTATTTCTCTGGTTTTAAATATATCTTGTAGCTTCTAAAACTCATGAATTAAAATTCTGCATCTGTTACAAGTAGATTATTTCCAAGAACGAAGTGCCAAATTTTGCATTCTTCTTGAGAAGAATAATCTCCAGCCAGACAGAACAACACTTAAAATCGACCAGCAAACTGCAACTGATCGAAAATCGGCTATAAAGAGCATTAAGCCACAGTTAAATCTTGCCAGTCAAATACTTGAGCATATCAAAACAAAGAAGAGGTTTCGAAGTATTTTATAACTCCCTAATCACTCTTTTTGGCACAATAAACCATTTTTATTTATTTGCCATCTTCCTGCTTGTTAAACATTATCGAACCGTTAATCTTTTTCCTTTGGAACTGGAATAAGATAGGGAAGAATTAATTAGCATCACTAGAAGAAATAGGGCGGAAGAAGTTCATTTATTTCTAGAAGAATGTTTCTCTTATAAAAACTTAACAGAAATTAATTAATATCTATGAAGTAAAAGTGAAAGAAATATTTTCGTTTGTGGCTGTTTGGACCTCCTTCGAGGTTCTGGCAGCAACAGAACAACGGTCGAAGATAGCATCAAGAAATTAATTTTTATTTGTTTAAACTTAGAAATGGAGCGAATTGAAGAGTTTTTCTAATTTTTTTTTTGAATTATTTCGCATCACTGGTTTTAAATAATTTCATATCTGTTTCCATGTTTCTGAAAATCGAATATCTACATCTTTTAACAAACCCAAGAGATGAAAGTCAAGATTAGTGAAGCATGATGAAAAACATGCCATGGGTTCAAAAATTGTGAAAGTCATTGATCATTAGGCAGTTCCGAAAATAATTTTTGAAATCCAAGATATTTATTACTGTATTTTCTTTTGAACAAAGAAAGGGCAAAATATATTTATGAAATATGATCATTTAAGCAAAATAATTGGACATTTCTTTATGTATAATTATGAAATAACGAAAGTTATTTCAATGAACTGATTTTAAAATATATCTTCATAGAGGATATTTTAAAGGGTGCCATTTTTATTATTTTATATATAAACTGAGGAAAGTTCACATTTGACAGAAAGTTTGTTCTGGTAGTTTTCACAGGCATCTTTTTTATTGAGATATATACGAAGTGGTACACATGTAAAAGAGAATAACTAAGATTTTTCGGAGAAAAGGACCTTAACCCCTTAAGTCTCGGGCCTGTCATATTGACGTGCATCGCAGTTTTAGGCCTATAAACTAAAATTTAATCATTAATTAGCTTTATAATTTGACACAAAAATTACGTAGAATTCATAAACATCTCAAGTATTCTATGCTTTCTTAGATGAATGAAAACGACAGATCCTTTCCAGGAAAGAAGGGGTCATCTTATTAGATAGCAAATAACATGTGAGACTTAATGTGCTAAAGGATGACTCATAGTAATGGAATATTCGGTTTTGATGTTAGCATTTTATATAAAATTTATATCACTCATAAAAATAGATAGAAAAGCCTTTAGTTTTGTGTCCGAATAAAGCAAAAATTTACAAATTTCGTATCAGGATTCACTATAGCGTCCTGTAAATTACAGAAGAGCTTTGATTATGAGCGTTGATTGGGTCTTAATAACCTCCGATAATCGAAACCTCGGATAATGGAAACTAAATTATCAATCATGTTTTCTTTCTTTGTCTATTTGTTTAATATTCTATCAAATTCTTAGTAGTTGTCAAACTTCTTGCATGTAATTTTGAAATATTATTTTTGATAAGAGGATTCACGAATATTACTGATTTTCTCGGTTTTCTTTGCATTTTCCCGACGATTATTTAAAGGTTTCTCAAAAGAATATTTTCTCTAGCCAACAACTTGAAACTTTCCGTCATATTTATAATTCTATTTTTTTACCATAAAAATGCATGGAATTTCATCGCGTCCCTATTGTAGTGCTTAAGAACGGAACTGTGTTTTTATTGTATAAACCTCCCGTTATAAACGATCAACTCCCGATAAGGATATTTTACATGCCTCGGCATTGACGAGCCTTAAGCCGGTCATTCACTTCAGAGATAAACTGGATATTTTGGAACGCGAGAAGGAAAACAACCATCAAAATCTAAGGAAATCAGCCAAATGGCTTGTGTTGGTCGGAATTCCGACTGGACAGAAATCGGAATGAAAAATCAGAGAGACCCTGAAAGAAGCTAGCGAAAAGAACAATGCCTTGCGTAGATTGAAGCCTCTCTTCGAGGGTAGCATAAACTAAAATCTGCTGACTGGGGAAAATCGAAGAACGGTTGGCAAGCATCTGTGGAGAGAGAAAGATGGTCGCTCCCCCCATCTTTGTTTAAAGTTAAAATACAAGTAAATGGCGTGACTGCATTTTTCGATTAAAATGGGCGGAAACAAAAACCAGGCTTAGGACAAATGGCATGGTTATACTTCAAGTGAATGGCCGGATTTACATCCATCCGGGTATTCTGGGTTGATGTGGACGACTCAAGCTTTCACATCGTGAAAACCGGCTTCAAAGCCAACCTAAAGCTCTTTTCTGAAAAGTTCTGTGACTTGATTAAAAAATGAAAAACTCAGTTCGTATTTCTGATACTGCGTCGGTTAGCATATACATCGGTTCATAGAGGCCCGGATATTCGAAGTTCTACTGCACTTTGAAAATCTGGTTTTAAAAATTTCGAAGCAAATAAACAATTATAGTTAAGTACATAAAACCGCAAAACTTCAAAACCGAATAAAAGTCAGTAAAATTCTTTAAACTTGCCTGAATAAATAAATAAAATGCAGTTCCGTGCGGGATGCTAGTGTGGACAAAACAAATCCAATGGCTGCTCCTAATCCAAGAGAAATAGGACCATGAATAAAAAAAAAAACAGCAGGCTACCCAATGATCCACAGGAACAAAGGAATGGGAAACAATGGAAAAAGACGAAAAAGCACCCGAGTCAAATATCCCATTAACCGTAAGTAGTTATGCTCACGACTAGTCTAGTAGTTAGTGTAATAGTTAGGTTGTTGAAAAATAAAGATGCTTTTTTTACACAGCAATTTTAGGGCATCTCGTGTCACGTAAATTAATTTCAGTAAATGCCCCATTGGTTTATTATTTCAATCCCAGCAGTGGCATCTTCAAAAATTACTGAGTGTTCAACAGACAGAAGAAGAGAAAAAGTTTCATAAATATTTAACTCTTTTTAAAATCTCCTTTTGTGAGATGAAGTTTTATCAAATGTATTCAAAGTCTTGAACAAGCTGGTATTCACAAAAATATCTAGTAGCTTTTTTTATATTTACTTATTTTGCAAAGTTTTGCGGATAAATGGGATATTTTTGCCCTTTTTATCCCATTCTATAGCTCCCTGATTGCTCGCGTTTCCTGTAATTTAGCTCAGAATAAAATTCCCTATATTTTTTTTTCTAAGATTGGATCCGTGATTTCGGAAACACCTTACCTTTCTAAAGTTGGGTTTTCTGCATTCGCACAAAACTGTTTTTAAGTTAACTAAGCACTTCAGTATTTTCGTAAAACTCAGGAGTGTAGAAATAGTTTCAAAGAATTCCTGGAAGTGTTATTAAGTATTTATGTTGTGTTATCAGAACGTTAACCGTCATTATTGGTTTTATTAGTTACCAACACTTCGACTGAATGAATAAAGGAAAATGCAAGACAAAATATTAGTTCGTATTGGGTACTTAGTGACCATTAAACTATCATTGTTTTTGAAAAACTCTGAAAATGAATGCGCTGATCTTTATGGACAAAGACTATTGAGTTAAAACATTTAGAATGCATTATATTAGCTTTTGAGCCACAAGAGGCGTCGATAATTGAAAAATAAAATTTATTATTACTCAACAAATTTAATAACAGTCCAATTATTACCACTATGACATAAAGTTACATATAGGAGAAATTACTAGTTCAGATTGATGGCCACCGCTTAGACAGACGGTTATTTAATGTAGGAAATTCTAAAATGATGACAACTGCTATATCGGGTGCTTACTTAAATAAAATGACAATGCAGACTGATGGCCACCGCTAGGGAGGGTGTTTGCGTATATAAATCGACAACCACTAAGATGAACGGCTGAAGAAAATTAGGACAGTCCAAATCAAGAGTGCCAAACTCGAATGCTGCTACGAGCCTGATAAGCAAAATCTAAGTTTATGTGGGCCGTATATAAATGGACAACCACTAGGATGAACGGCTGAAGAAAATTAGGACAGTCCAAATCAAGAATATAAAACTCGAATGCTGCTACGAGCCTGATAAACAAAATCTAAGTTTATGTGGACCGTATATAAATGGACAACCACTAGGGTGAACGGCTGAAGAAAATTAGGACAGTCGAAATCTAGAGTGCCAAACTCGAATGCTGCTAGGATCCTGATAAACAAAATATAAGTTTATGTGGGCTGTAAAAAGCGAATCTCACTAAGTATGAACGTAGATTTAACTCAAAAACACAAGGCTATTTTTTTAGTTTTAGTTATATTTACGTCCCATTTTGAATCAATACGAGGGCTATTTTGGGACCGACCTCGTCATTTTGAACCGCGTTCTGATGACGAGGACGAAATCTGATCTGGAACCCTTCCAAACTTCCGTATCACACCAGCAGGAGGACATTTGCCCCCGGCGGATTTAACGTGCACCATACCCGCTTACACGGCGGTTCTTCGGTAGAATCGGGTTCCGAACAAGGCCACCAAGTCGAGACCTTACCACCAGACCACCGCGGCCAAAGACAGATTAAGGTTTTCTTCCTGACACTTGGCATCTTTTCTCTGCTTTTATCTTTCCTAATGCGAAAATATCTTGTTCTTTGTGACTGCTTCAGAAATTCATCTTGGGTTAATCTTTCTCTTTTTCTTGCTTTTTCCCTTTCTTTTTCTTTTCTCTTTTTCTTTCTTTTCTTCTTTTTTGTTCAATAAAGTTTCAACTTTTTTTCCAATCATTTAAAATTTTTAAACCTTGTTTCGAATTCGGATCTAAGACAAGATTTTATCTACGTATTATTGATTTTATTATTAAATTTTGATTTATGTTGTTCACAATGATATTGATTTTTATTAATAATTATATATGATTAAGAATTTAAAAAATTATGCTTCGAAATTTTTATGAAATATTTTGTTGGATAATGTTACATATGCTGGGCGGCTAATTACCGACTTTCAAAAGACAGCTTATACTTATACAATAAGTCCAGAATTTAAAATTCTTGATTGAATCTGAAATATTAAAAATGTTAAAAATCAGTAGCATCCATTGACTTTTCTTCCAAGCTAATAAAAATTGTTTATATTGGGGAAATTTAACCATCTGATTAAATGATAATATAATTGGCTTTAAGAATACATTGAATATGAAATCATGCTTTATAGTATTGAACTTAAAAATTAAGAGTTGTTTACAGAAAAAATTTAAAATTATATAATTCTATCTTTATTTTTGAAAAAAAGAATTTATTCTAAGATCAGTGAACTGAACTGAAAGTTATAATTTGTTAATGATTGTCATATTTGATTTGATTTTATAACAATAAATTTTCATTAGAACATATTTCAAAAATGTTCTAAATTTAATATGATGTTCTTTTATAAATCAGCTAACTATAAAAAGCTGATGTTGGTAACAGTCGCTCTCTTTCTTAGACTGGTATTTTTTAATGGCATTGTTCAAAAATATGCAGTTTTACTTCTTCAAAAAAGGAAAACTAAAGAAAAACAAAAATATTTTTTGATATTACTGACTTTAGTCCTTCATTAGTGGCAATCATCTTCATTCTTAAATGGTCGCAATGCATCTCAAGGATAAAAACAATCTATGATACGCACAATCCAGTTTTGATAATTATTCCTTTATAATCATAATAGATGATAGATAAATATTAATGAGAATGAAAATAAACATTTTGAAAAAATCATATTTTAATGACTTAAAAGTAGAATAAAATAACAGAAAACGGAGTAACCTAATATGGCATGATTATCTATTATACACATTGCTCCTATTGGAGGGTATAGATATTTTTTGAAATAATTAATGATAAATTTTATTTGAATACTTTCTAAATATACAAACATTTAAATGACTTTTTTCAATTTGAGCAGTTTCAACCAACTCATGTTCAAAAGACATTAACACTAAATGTATAAATCTATTTAAATCATGATTGAGTTAAAATTTTATCTGAAATTTTCAAAATGATAAATGCGTGGGGGTCATGCATAAATAGCCAATCGATAGTATAAAGTCCATTTCGGCGTTTATGATAGCATTTTAAGTCACATTTAACCGCTTAAGGACCTAACGCGAGTTAACTGGTTCTAAATACCGCAGAATTCAAAATAATTCGGTCCCTAAGCGGTTAAGTGATAAGACTTCTGCTGATCACAGCCCACATACTTACCTAATTCGATGTAAAGAACGAAAAAGTTTCTCTTTATGTAAAAATAAAAATGTTAAATATCTCCAGATAGAATAATCGCCATTTAACCTTTTCGCATGGGCTCAATATTTTGGAAACGACTTCGTCTGGGGGCTCTTTCAGAACGTGCCTTTCTCGAGGGGGTAAGAAAATTTCACCACTTGGTTCGAGAAGAGGGGTGGTCACAAGTCATTTTGAGAAACGGCGAGTGATAAAAGGGGGTGCCTTCTGTTAATATCTGAACATTTACGCCTCTATTTAAAAGTACACAAGTTGGGGAGGCTGATGAACAGCGAGGTAGAATGAAAATGAGCCTCAACGCCTGTGTTAAGCGAAAACACCCCCCGGACTTCGTGTCATTCGTCAAAGTGTCCCTGAAGAGTGAGCGGACAATTATCCTGTTGTGCCCCCATCTAAACAAGCTGACCACATGTGCGGTGAAAATTCCTTCCCTCCCTGGGATTCTGAGATTTGTCACATGTTTCTCTCAAGGGACTGTAGATGCATGTGACAGCTATGTCACAGCCAACGCGAGAAGGTTAAACAAAAGTTATATAACCAGCGTAATTTTCAACGCTGCGTGTTTTTAATGGCCTCAAAAGTGATTGTTATTATCAGAAATTTTGAAGTTAGTGGATTTTTCTTCTATATGTAGATTTTCAAAAGTGATTGTTATTATCAAAAATTTTGAAGTTAGTGGATTCTTCAATATGTAGATTTTTCAAAAGTGATTGTTATTATCAGAAATTTTGAAGTCAGTGGATTTTTCAATATGTAGATAAGTCCTTAAAAACTACAGGGTGGTCCAAGATAAACCGAACTGGACATGGGAGAGGAGAAACCGAAAAGCATTAGTGTATTCAATGCAGCAAGAAACGAAAACATAATGCCTGCAAAGACATAATGCCACCTCATGTCCCCCCGGATCCCTATAACCACTGGGATTGCCTCACCAGTTGAGTGGGCACAGAGGAAGCCACGTAAATACGTTCTTGTCTATCATTTACTTTTTGAGTAATCCTCAAAAGAACTCCTTCTGTTGAGAAGGTATGGCAGTTACATTCCCAGATGTTTATAGATGCATTCCAGATGGACACTGGTGGTCAAATGACCATAAGCGGTTCATTACGCACTTTGAAAGTGTGTGAGGGGATTCTGGTATTGTTCCAGATTTGTTCCTGATCATAACTGTGGACTGTACCCGAGATATCAGATTAACAGTGGAAGAGACTCTGTCCAGGCGCGTGTCCAGCAGATACTCAGCCGTTAAGATACTCTCTTGTGACCAATCTCGAAATTGAGCCCAATTATGGGAACTGCAAAGATGTTCCCTGCATATATTGTGAATTGTTGGCTATGCTGATCAATAATTTGCTCCACTTTCTCCAAATAGAAACCAGTCTTTTTCGTCCAGATCCCAATTAATTGTTTTTTCTTTCCTTCAATAGTCTTCTCAGTTGAGTCCAATGTTATCGTCCCATTCCCACAATCTTGGCCAACATTTTCACAAATAGCAGCTTCTGTAACCCAACATCCTCTTCCTCCTGCAATGAGGGAATTTAAAACTAACCAAACTTCAACTGTCCATCCTTTTCTTTGGAGATGGAAGGTCTCGTTTCACCAGTTCAACATTCAACTTCGCCTCCTCTTCAGCCCATCATCCCCTAATGAACTCAGAACTGCTTTAGTCGTTCTTTCAGGACTTTTTTCCAAGATCCACAGTGTTTCTCCTCCTTCAAATAGAGTTCCATCAGCTAACTCTCCTTCAAAATCGAAAATAAAACTCTGTGCGGCCCATCTCTCTGTTTCTGTGTACACTTTTGAGTTTTTATTATTGTATTAATTTTTTTTCATCTTTTCCCTTTCATTTTTTTGTTTTTGAATGTATTTTTTTGTAAATACTCCTACCTGTTTACGAGCTGCAACTGTGTTTTTTGTCTATTTTGATTTGTTGTTTGGTACCGTTTTAATTTGTGGCTTCCTATATTCTTTTTTTCCTTATTATCTTCTTTATTATTATTATTATTTTAATATTATTTGGTTATTATTCAAGAAATTGTGTATTGGACAGTTTGAAATTATGTATAGGAAAATTTGGAAATGTGATAGAAAATTGAGTATAGGTTGATTTAGCCTTTTTCTTGTGATGCAATGCGTTGCATGTTTAGGTTTTAACTTGTGGCTTCCTGTATATATATATATTTTAAGCTTTCTTTTTTCTCTTTATTTTCCTTATGATTGTATTTTGATTTAAGTTATTTGGTAATTAATCAAGATTTTGTGTTTAGGAAAGCTTGAAAGGGAGTTTAGGAATTTGAAATTATGAGAAATTCTGTTGGCTATTTTAAACTTTTTTCCTATGAAGAACTGTACTTTGTGAAGAAATTTTGTACTCGAATTTGCTGGCGTTCTTCGGAACTGTCAGTGGCCCGATATTTGTATGTCCGTAAGGACAGGTCAAATTACTAGTTACTTACTCTTCGTATAGTTTACCCATTGCATTTAGTTTTTATTATTGCCCAATTATTTCATGTTTAATTGTGTAATTTTGTGTGTTTTCAAAGTTTAATTTTACTCTGTGTTACCAAATATTTTTATAATGTATAGCACAATAGAAATCCTTCCTAATGCAATAGTTCCTGTAAACATTTGTAAACTTGTTGCGTTTTTAATTAGGAAGCGGTGTAGAGAATTGTCAAGTTTTAAGAGAGGTCATCTCGAGTGTTGTGATTTTTCTTCCTCTTCATGACCGCGACACTGCTTAAATAACCTTAAGGTTATAGTTGCAGGGGCATGGAGTGGTGTTATGTTATGTCCCAAAAACGAAGCCCTATCACCAGGCCATCGAGGCCTATAATGCTACACGAACAACTTACACTTACAAGAAATCTAACATATGCTTTAAATTGCAGTGTATTAATGCTTTTTGATATCATTTAATGTAAAAACGAAGAAAACGTATATAAATATAGTCAAACGCATAAATTAGCAACAAATGAATTATTTAAGAAATAACGAAATTCCTTTAACCATAAACACCATTTATAACCATTAACCATTTTAAGCGCTTAAAACACTTCTTTAGTTTATTTGAATTAAGTTTGTCTTAAAAGGCACGAACAAAAGTTTTCCGGTCTGGAAATGTGATTAATGGCTGTAGATTAATAATAAGAACTCCAGAACTGATTTAGTTAAAAGAAAGATAGTGTTGTTGATTCAGAAAAACAAAAGAGAAACACCAGCAGAGATACGAACGATTATATACACGTGAAGAAAACAGAAATTATATCTTCAAAATCTTCGCCTGCATTTTAAAAGAACTAAAACCTAAAGTGAAGCTATTTTTTCAATTCCTACTATTAGTTCACACTCTCCCTATATATATTTATTTATATATCTTGTTCAAATTTTCAATCGTTAATAAAATACTTTTTATTCATCCACTCAAGTTCAAATACATTTTTTAAAACTTGTAGTGGATGACACTTGATGTTAATACAGTTTTTCAAATATTAATTCATTAATTAAATTTAATTAATTAATTTTAGTTTTATATGGGAGAAATAAAATTCTAAAATAAAATTTTTCTTTTTTGATCTAAGTAGGAATTGACTTTAATTTTTTTTATATTACTTGTTTAAGAAATAAGTTTATGTAATCCCACACGCTTTCCACAAATATGTATTCTAACTTTCTTCACGCAATCCACAATAGTAAAGAGAAATACTTTTTTTCTCTTAGCCAAATCCGTTGTTTTGGTGTTTCCCAGTAGTCATATACAATGTCAACAACAAAACTTCCACGATTTGATAAATTCTTTCTGAACCAATGCATTAAGCTTTTAATCAAATGCTGGAAAGTAAAAAAGACAGCTCTCTTCAAAATGCATTAGAGCTTCTAGAGCTGAAAGCATCCTTTCTGACATTATGGAAGAACTTGTGGGATCATCACAAATACTATTTTCCTACACTTGAAAAGCTGTTCAATACAATTATTGCTCGTCGGAGTAGAAAGAAAACAGGCTGGCGACAACCATAAGTTGTCTGTTTTACTGTTTTAAAATGATAAATGGAGCAGAAAGAAAGAAAGCCATTGAGACTGTGCCGTAAAAAATGCGATCATCAGATTTTTGGGGAATAGAAAGCAAAGTAACGATGCTTCAAATACGCAAATTTCTTTCTAATAAATCATCCAAAAGGGGATTTTTAAATTAATGACTATCAAAGATCCATAAATGCGAGAAAGTTTACTGTTGTAAAAGTTGTAATCAGTTATGAGTTGTAAATTTTGTTAGGCGAAGAAAACAGTATTAATAATTCTTTTTTAAAGTTTGCCAAGTTTCTCTTCTCTTCGAAAATATATTTTTTTAAATTTTTTCTCTCTGAACGGGGTTCGAAGTTTCTAATTGAAGTAAAAATAATTGATTTAAGGAATGTTTGCAATTTAATTGCACAGTAAAAGCGATATACTTACTATCGTGTTTAATTCTGGGTATAGTATGTTATCAAATTCTGAAACATATGCAGTTAACCGCAAACCGTGTTACCCTCGCCTTGTCGAATCATCCGGGGTCCTGAATGACAGCCTCTGCCATACCTCGAGTAGCCATCACCGGCCACGGCCCGACCCTTCCCGTAGGAGGTAACACAGCTCCCACCATTTCTACATCCCCAGCGGAAGCGAGTTCCCGCTTACATAACCGGCGGCAGCTCATCCGTGAACTCGCGGTGCCCGGGGTAGTGAAGTTAGAATAAGAAAATGAAATTATTAAAAAAATAAATTTATGCCGAGTAGTGATATTTCATTCATGTAATAAGTTCTGAAAATGTAAAACTCTGAGTCAAAATTTTAGTATGGCCTAGTTTCATGGAAAAATACGTATGGTTAATCATTATTGCAGAATTTTGTCCTAAAGCGTGTAAAATTCTTTATGAATGATTCATATATGAAAAGCCTGTGTTGGGATATAGTAATTTTCTGTATGAAACAGAGAGGTCAGGATATTTTGCGAGTTCACTTCATTATGTTAGTGCCATATGTAACCGACAGGTTTTGCTCCAAATG
>BGPR01003533.1:11708-61738 GCA_013235015.1 Araneus ventricosus
ATTCTAATAGCCTTATTCACCATCCATGGTTAAACCATGATCAGCGGTTAAAAGGGAATTTACACGAACAAGCGAATGCTGACCGAAATGATCGGCTGATGCATAACCCTAACTGGCGAGTTGGCGAGAAACTCGTTTGACTCCAAGGCTGAGGTTACTTTTAAAAATCGCCAACAACAGAGAAATTGCGATACCATGCCAAAATAGGAACCCGCTAGGGTATACATTTGGCGACGCATTTCGGTCAGCTTTCGCATTATTATAGCAGAACCATCATATACCTCTGATCATGATTTAATCATGGATGGTGAATAAGGCCGTAAAACTGATAAAGATAAAATTCTGCTGAAGTTAGATTTTTGTGTCTAGAAACCAAATATTAATCCTGTAATAATTCTTTTGATGACTAAAATGTGGCGTTGTTGGTTTATAGATTTTGTTTGGTTATATTTACGTCCCGTTTTAAATCATCACGAGAGGTATTTTGGTGCCGACGCTCGTAATTTTGAACCGTGGTCAGATGAATAAGACAATATCTGAACCAGCACCCTCATCCCCAAACATCCGTGGCGAACCAATAGGAGGGTGTTTTATTCCAACGGATGTAGGGGTCTATTCTGGTACCCCCGGTTGGGTTGGGAGTTGGGGTGGGGTCCCCCCCTTAAACACCCAACCCCACCCCAACCGGGGGTACCAGAATAGATCCCTTAGTGTGCTCCAGGTCCATTTACATGGCGGTTCTTCGGTGGAATCTAGTTTCAATTTTTATTCGCACTCATAACTTTGAAAGAAGAATTTTAATTCTGGGTACATAAATTAAATCATTCATATGCAAATTTCGTGTGACTACTTATTTTTGTTCTTCATCTTTAACGTCTTTAGATCGTTTTAAATTCAATTTATTCGCCAAAATTAATAAAAGCAAAAATATTAGTCTTTAAGTTAGCAGACTAATCGAATATTCTTTACACACATTAATAGACTGAAAATAATTACAGGTAAAAACAGTAACTGCTGCTATTTAGCAAGCAACTTTTACTTATTTTTTGACAGTTAGACTAGTAAATATTTGATTTGTAGATTAGCAGTAAACTCTATTAATGCAATTAGCGGATAAAATTATATAATACGTAATTAGCTTATGCACTATACACTATTGTAAATGATGATTTACTTTTTTGTGTAAAGTTATCGATGCTAAAATTACTGTCGCATAAGTTTCAAACATTATATAATCGACCGATGTTACTATATGATTTTTCCTTTGAGGCTTGGCTATGTCAACATTTTCTTTATCCTTTTTGATGTTCACATATTTAAACCGAGAGAACGTGCGCCTGCGCAGAGAACATTAAGACTCGCGGGGTCATAGAATGAGACCAAACAGAAATTCAACCCCGCGCTGTAAAAAACATCATATTTTTAAGAAAAACAAACTTTAAACTTTTAGACGTTAAGAGTGCAGTGCTTAACACAAATCAAATCTAATCCATTATTATCTTAATATAAATAAAAGTCATTGTGGGTATGTGGGTGGGTATGTATGTGGCTATGTTCCACATCTCCTCCTAAACCAATGGACGGTTTTCAACCAAATTTTGTACACTTATTATTTAAGAGAAGGGGAAGACACTTATGAACTTTTCCAAGTCCCAAAGTTAATTAAACAGTCAGTTAATTAGAAAATAACCGAAATCGTTTTTCCGCCGTAACTTCGGAGCAAACTGTGCGACAAAAAATATTTTTATACCATCCTAAAGTTCAAATTTGTACCTTTTCAATGATACTAATTTTATTTCTCTGACATTTTTCCTTCGATTGTTATTAATTTTTAAAAGTTCCAAAATGTTAAAATGCGTGCAGACGATTTTGAAATAACGAAGATTTTTAGCTCAACTGTCACGTGATCCTTAAGGAATGCGTAAACAAAATGAAATGTCAAGTGATCCTTCAGAAAAGCGCAAGCATGTGGAATAACTTATTTTTAAAGTCATGCATCACGTGATTCTGCTGAGAAAAGAAATAATATCTGGAATAATAACTGAAAAATAAACTCCGGGACAGAAATCTAATGGTAGATATAATATAGTTCCAAGAGTTTTTAGATTAAAATTTAAAAACTAAAGTTAAGTATAACTAAATGAAAATATCGTTCAATATTTACTTAAAATAAGAGCCTAATTTAGTGGAAAGGTTGCCAAAATTATTCTTTATCGCTCTTTTCATCGACATCCAAAATTTTTTTGGCGGTTAAATTTGTAACCAAACGATTTAGCTAATTACAATAGTTCCGTTTCGAATTTCAATGCTTTAAGAGCTGTTTCTAACCGATTTAAATAGAAAGGATTACACAAACCCAAAGAACACGTAATTCAACGTTTTGTTTACTAAAGAAAGAACTAATTCCAGCTTGGCGCTTGATACAGTTGCCAAATAGATTTGGCGATTGCTTAAATCGGAAGGTTACCGGAAAACGGTCTATGAATCCAAAATAAACAAACCAGGATCGTCCATTGACGAATATGATATGGTTGTCAGAGTTTTTATAATAGGAAGGTATATTTTGTCTTATGTATTCTTTTAAACAGTAGAAGCAGATGACATATAGCATGGTGGATGATATATTCCAAAGAGCAGATGATACCATTGAGTACAATGATGTAATTTACAGTAACAGAGAATTAAATTAGTCGTCCAATTATGTATTATCAACCGTCAGAACTTTTGACTTCCCCTTTCTATATATAACGAAACATTTACATTCGTAAATTTAAAAAAAGTAGCAATTCAAATTCTTCGCGCACGAAGTCGCGGGTAACAGCTAGTACACTTATAAAGCATGGATTTCTTGACGGTCCGTTTTTCGTGCAACTCTTTCACGTGAAAAGTTCGGTGCGTATTTCTCAATAAACATATTTGTTCACTCTAAAATTAACCGTATCATGTTATCGTGGATGAATAATTTCCAAGTCTTCACAGGGCTTGTCACATCTTTCGCTGGCCCTTTTGTTCCAGTCAAGCGCGACACAATATTATGACAACGAGTACGAATATTCTGCCTACATTTTTGTTTTCCTACACTGTACGCTACCTTTTGATGGAGAACAATCCGAGTTATATTCAATTCTTTATTTCCAGAATCTCCGTCCTCTTCTGATTCCGTTTCGTGTTCACAAAAACTTTCATTATCTGAAAAAGTATCTTCTAAATTATTCTCAGACCCATTATCTTCATTTTCAAAGTCTGAACCTTCATCAATTTCATTTTCAGCAATAAGTTGTTTAAAAGCGCCATTTCTTTTTCATATGGAGTCGGCATTGTCAGTAGCAGGTAAATACTTCGATTTGGAAAGAACAGCAACGAACTGACGTTATCAGCCGCGTGAAATAAAGGGTATGTGGGACAAACGAAACGACGCGCGGGGTCATTCCGTAAGCCCATTATTAGGGAACGAAAAACTCCTACAATACTTTCTAAATACTCAGAAAAGTCAGAAGGGGCTGACTAACTCAGCTACTGTTAAGAAAGAAATGAACAGGTGGTTAGTTTTCTAGGAATCGGAGTTTGTTGAGTGCTTGGGGTCAGAAAATGAACCCCGCGAGTCCTCCCGGGTTAAAATAAATAAAAAAATTTAAAGGAAATAGTCTGAAATTTGAAAGATGATTTTTATACTATATTTTATAAGGATACTCTAATCTGGTTTATTCATCAATGCTTATAAACCAAATTAGAAAGAAATTTTAGTTTTTGATGTTATCAAAAAAGAATTGCTGCCGTTTGACAACATTACTCATAAAATTACTTGAAATCATGGAGACAAGAAAAGTAAAATAAAATTGAATTATACGAGGAAAAACTCTGAGATTGATAATAATAGTCTGAGATTGGTAAGTCAATAGTTGCTCATAATAATCCTAAATTACAGGAAATTAGAAATATCAAAAGTAGAAATGACATTTTAAAAATAAATTCGAAGAGGACTCAGAAATATTTAAAGCAAATCACTTTGTTTCACACACTTTTATTTAACTTGAATTGCTTCATCCTTGAAAAGTTGGATGGAAATTAGAAATAACAAAAGTAGAAATGAAATTTTAAGAGTATATTCGAACAGAACTTAGAAATATTTAAAACAAATCAATTTGTTTTACATACTTTTATTTAACTTGAATTGTTACATCCTTGTAAACATGGAATTCTGTAAGTGACTTTTCACTCTCTCCCTGATATGCTAGAGAAACTGAAAATTTGAATCCATGCGTATTTTGCATGGCAATACTCGATTTTAATATTTTCATAACTTAATTATCAGTTAGTCTAATTAAATTTTGAATCGTTATACGTGGCGCCATCTAGTAGTGACTTTGAGAAAAAATATTTAAACACTCATTGATATTAACAATAATGAATTATAAATTAAAGAATAAGAAAAGAGAATAACTAAAATAAAATATTTATACTTCTTACCACACAAAAGAATGTTTTATTATAAAAACATTTTAATTAGATGCGTTAGAAAACTTTTAGAGATGTCTAAATAGTTTTAAACTATCAGTAAGTGCATAAACTCAGTCTCGAACTTTTTTTTCTTCTCCTTAATATATGTAAAAGTGTTATGCATGCTATTATGAACGAAACAGTCTCATTGTTCAAATCATAGTTCGATATCATATTTTATTTCTCAAATCTACCGAAAGTTTGTAATGAGAATGTCCCCGATTTGCAAGAATCGCAAAAAATGCAAGATAGCTTTTCTAAAGCCTGTTTTTGGATTCATGAATTCTCCCTTGATGAATGCTTCAGAACTAAAGAAAACTTTTTTTTCACATTGGCTCTGAATAAAGTTTCGAAAACTGAAGAGAGAAAAAAGGACGAAAATAAAGGCGTCTCTGTGTAAAGGAAGTATTATCCTTTCATCTGTTTCTTTTCGTAAATGAAGCAGCTCTGATTGCATTCATTCGAGCAGTTCTGATTGCGGCGAAACTCTAGTCAAAGATCAGAAAAAAGTTCCTCTCTCTAACGAAGAAAATCTCACTTGTCAGCCGTGTCTCTTCACAATGCAAACAAGCTCTTTCTAGTTTTGTTAGATCGTTGATACGTAAATAACGAATCGTTCTAAACTAAAATACCTTCTGTTGTGTTTGTCTGTTTTTTTGAAAATTTATATTCTTTTATCAAATAAAATATCCCAGGTAATATAACTTGCGTCTGTATTTGATTTTTTTCACTGTTAAGAATTTGAAAAATCCTCTTAATTACTTTACTATTCATTAATTTAAACTATAGCTATTCATTAATGAATTTAACTTGTGGTGTGCTGTATAAAAAGCAGATGAAAGGTATTTCATCTATGACATTTAAATTAATAAAAATATCCATATGAAGTCCGGAAAAATTCATAACAAAATGCTTTTGAAATTCCTTTGTAATGTAACTTTCGTAATTTTTGATTTCACTGTGCTAGAGACGCCAAGTTTTATTGAATTATTGATATTTTAATATATAATTAAATTGAATTTTTTACAAAATAAAAGTATTCGAACGGTAGAAAAAAGCAGAAAAATTGCAGTGTTATGCTCAGGAATGGCGTTAGAGTCTGCCCGACAGGGGACCTATTATCTGGTGAACGGGGGGAGCATGGTCTGCCCGACAGGGGGACTATTACCTTGTGGAAGGGGAGAGGAGTGTAATGAAATTGGTCTCAAATTTTTGCCAGATCTTTATTTATCTAAGAGTTCAATACTCCTTTGCATGAATGGGGTACAAACATTTCCCTTAACGGAGGGGTACTGCTGGTCTCACCACTGGCATCACCCCTGGTTATGCTGTCTGTGTTAAAATATTTTTTAAAGGGGAAGAAGACTGTCGCCACGCGAGAGGATGTCGCACCTCTCATATTAATCGCGATTTTTGACGTGAAAATGCCTTTCCGCTTGTTACAGTGATAGTCGGTCGAACTTTCTTGTGTGATAAAATACCGTCAGATTTGAATCGTTAATAACTGTGAGACTAATAATTCGAAAAGAGTGGTTGACCCCACAACGGAGAGATCATATCTGTAAGAGTTTCTCGCATAGTATTCGTTTTGTCTGTGACATCAGCGTACCAGTGTAGGCGCATGCGTGTGCTTGTTATGAATTAGCTTTATGTAAGGTTATAAATAAGTGTAACATGGAAACGCGTTTAGCTAGGGGTTGATTCTGGCGCCATTTTAAAGAGTTTGAGGAGTTTTACTAGGACTCAAAGTGGAACAATAAAAATATTTATTAGAATATAAGTAAAAATCGGTACTAAGTTGAAAATTTCAAACTCCTCATGTCTTTTGATTGTAACATGCAGAGTTTCCTTTCGATTTGTACGAAACTTACTGAATACTTAACAATACGTTAAAGAAACATTGTATTAAAATTTGAATATTACGGGAAATATGAGCATTTGTAGTAAATAATGTTTTACTGCGCATACGCGAAATGTAGTTCTATATAATGTCAACAGATTGCACCATCAAACGCTACTCTAAATAAAACATAAGAAAGGCGCTGTTAGGATACGCGCCGTACATTTTTAGTGAAAACGTTGGGATAAGATCATAAAACAAGTATTTCGTATTAATATGTAATTTAATTATCACTCTCTTTGATACAATATTTATACAGAGTAGTATAATGATTACAGAATATATAAATTACAAGTTTGTCACATGTAGCAAGGGTCTGTGGTAGCTTTTGATTTATCTATACTGTAACCAGTGTACTACTCTGTGTAAATGTTGTATTATAGAGATTGATAATTAAATTACATATTAATACGAAACACTTTTTTTATTACTTTATCCCATCTTTTTCACGAAAAAGCTTATGCTCGGACCTGAACCGCGCCTTTCTTATGTTTTTTCGTCGCTTCATACGAATTCCCTTTACACGGGAGAAAGTTACACGAGAGTCCATTGTGTGTTTACAAATCTTTCAAATCATCTATTCTTTAGGAACCTCATTATCGCCCGGAATTACAGAAGACTCCAGTTTAACCCTGTTAAAAAATCGCGCGTTGGATGAAAAACGCTTTATTGTAAATCACACAGGACGGCAAATTTATTTACAATAGACCTTATGTAGACAAATATCCAGTAATGCAAGAATTTCCAATAATGCGTATTCATACAGAGCGAAACGTTTTAGCCGCATTATATTGGGGTCTACTGCAATTGCGGGCGACAATGAGACTCCTAAAGAACATAGTCAAGTCGAATTGTTCTCTGACATGGAAAAAATGCTTAACAGGAATTTAATCACTTTAAATTTCTGGGATGGCCATGAAACCCACGGCACTGTATTTTCCACCGGACAACGAACCGTATAAGGGATGAGGGGGTCGAAAATTTGCAACATCGGCTTTTCGAGTTTATATAAAATGCTATTGATCACAGAGGGAAAAGTTAAATGAGAAAGTAATTGGTAAAGGTATTGAAAATTCTATGAAATGTTTCTTCGAACGTTAAGGTTGCTCAAGCTTTTAATTTCTAAAAATTTTTTTCAAATTTGAGCGAAGGATTTGTAACTTTCTGTAGTAGGTATTCTATAGGAGGAAATATATGGTAAAAATTTCCGATCGATATCTGCATTATGTTTTGAAAAATTTCACTATGTCGAAAGAAACAAGGGCGTCGAAAAATGCTTCGAAGTACTTTTCTATCAATCTACAAATTTTCTATTCATCAGGCGATTTAAAAGATTTGGGATTTATAAATCATTCAAAGATGGGTCAGGAGCAACATTTCCTCCCTTTAATAAACATCTACTTAATGGGATAATATCATATGCAAAAATGTTAAAAATGTAAAAGATCGGGTTAACTTTTTGTATCTGCTAAATATTGAAATGATTCCATCTTTTGCATTAATGTGGTAATGGTGCTGATAAAATCTGTATTTTTTTCAAGATTCGCTCTTTAAAATTGTTTGCTTCTCTTGCTTTTTTTTAATTTGGATTTCTTCATTCAGATATTTTAATCAAAAAATAAAGCTATTGTTGCAAGTTGAAATAAATCAGTTCATTTTCGAAGCCGTGTATTTTATAAAACAATATATTAGAATAGCATAATTTAATCAATTATTGTTTTAAACGTGATTACTTTTACTTTTTTTTATCAGAAAACGAAAATCAACCTCAAAATGCATTCTATTTATACACAATAAAATTATTAACCATTAACGTTGCTTCTCTTGCTTTCCTTTTAATTTGGATTTCTTCATTCAGATATTTTAATCAAAAAATAAAGCTATTGTTGCAAAGTTGAAATAAATCAATTTATTTTCGAAGCCGTGTATTTTATAAAACAATGTATAAGAATAGCATAATTTACTCAATTATTTTTTTAAACATGATTACTTTTTCTTTTTTTCCATCAGAAAACGAAATTCAACCTTATAATACCGTTCTATTTATACACAGTAAAATTATTAACCATTAACGTTTAATATTTTGAAAGCTGTAAAATATTTCATATTATTATTTACAAAAAATACTGCAATTAAGCAATCTCACTCTTATTAAAAGCTTATTGGTGCCTGTCAAAATGATTTATTAACTACAATCTTCTCTGATTACTTAATTTAGCTTCTAATGGAGCTAATTTTCGTGAAATGCTTATGAATACCTTATTTTTTTATCAACATACATATTTGAACAGACTTAATGAAGGAATAAAGAAGGTTTAAGTAAGTTTAAAATAAGAATTATTCACTGCATTTTAATCAAAATTGTAAGCTGAAAATGATATTAGATGTTTTAGATATGATAGATATTATTAAGTAGATAACTCATTAATAGATAAGAATTAAAATAAATAATAAAGTATGTTTAATGGTAAAATATTAATATAATAATTAGAGACACAAGAAAATATATTTATGTCTTTTTACATAACTAAAATGCGAAAATAAATCTCGTACAGACATATTGCTTCTTTTGAACAAATCATAATGTTAGGCATTAATACACAAACTATAATATTATTTCCTAAAAAAACAGTAGAATTCTTTTGCAGTATTAAAATTGTAAAGGATTAGTAAAATAACAACACACGTTATTTATAATGTCATGAATATTATGTCATTATTTAATATGAATCATGAATACAACGAAGATCTTCAGAAAATGGAATTATTAAAACCCTTTAACGCCCAGTTTCCTATTTAAAGGACATTTCACTACCGCGGCAAAACCGAAAACATTCCTTTTTTAAAAAAAAATGATTCTCCACCGATTCTTTTACATTAAAAAAATCGCGCAGTCTAATCTAACTTCACAGTAGTCTTAATCTTGGTAATTTAAACATAATTTTATAGAAATTTATTTAATTTCAATGTTTATTATTATTGAATTGAATTCTAATGATAAACTCTCATTTTCATTGATTTTCAGGTACTTCAGTTTGTAGCGGTTACAATCAACTACCTTCCCCTTTCTATGGTAGGTGGAGCTACTGGAGCCATCTTTTTCCCATGATGCCTCTCTGTCATTCTTGTCTGTGTGCTTGTCTCGTGATCTTGTTCTCTGTCTTGTCTTGTGTCTTGTAACTTTAATGTTCTGTGCTGTGGAACGCAGCCTAATAAAAAATGGTTCCTAAAATTGAATGGATTCTTCAGCAGCACTACACACAAACTTGAGTCGTCCCTCTATAAGTTAGCATTAACAATAATAAGCCACTTGAGTAGATCAGATAAATCCACTCCCAGCCACCTGCATTCGATTACCCGATTCGAACAATCATCAAGTCGAGAATGGGAAATCAGTCACATCGATGTCCTTACGCTTCCTCCTCCCATTCTTGTTGAATGCTACAAACGTGAAAAATAGCAAATATTAGAGAAAGTATAATTTATTATCATGTGATGCAAAAATTAATAACTTCGGAGACCTTATATATATATATATATATTATACCAACAAGTTAAAGGTATTCCACAAGGTGGACCAGCAAGTAATGCTCTTGCTGCTCTTGCTAACTTATACTTACATTACTATGAAAAAGAAATTAATTACAATTCTTGTATAATATACAGATTTATTGATGATTTAATTACATGTTCAAGAGAAGAAGGATATACTCCAACTACTGAATTTTATTCAGAGTATTTAACTTTAATTAAAACTAATGAAGGTATTTCTTCTGCAGATTTTCTAGATCTTGAGATCAAAATTGTTAACAATAAACTAAATGCGGAAATTTTTGATAAAAGAAACACTTTTATGTTTAATATAAATAGGCTACCATTCTGGAATACCAGTATAAGTATTCAAATCTTTCGAAACATCAACCTGAACTATTTACATAGATGCAAAATTTTAATCATAGATAGGAAAAAACAGAGATCCTATATCGATACATTAATTGAAAATGCCATGATACATGGATTTCCTATTAATTTCATGCTTCCTTATATTAACAAAAATTATTAATACATTTCTAAGAATAGTACATTAGAATTGATTAATTTGAATATTCATATCCTTTGATTTCAGTGAGTTTTAGTACATCTTAACATTAGTAGATGGCGCCACTATTATTTGAAATAGTTTGCAGTTGATAATATGTAGTATTACATCATTATTTAAATGTCAATATCAAATTAAAATAGGCTAATATAATGCTCTTAAAAATATATATCTGTAGTTTAATTATTAATGATGATTTAATATAGTATATATAACTTATTTTAGTTATAATATTTTCACAATAAATACGGAACTGTAATTCGTATTTAGCTTTTGGCAATTTTTGCTATGACTTTGAAGCAGTAAGCATTTAGTTAATTTGCACGCTCTTTTCTTAATATACTTTGGAGATTTACTCCTATGTTTGTTGTTTTTTTCCCAACAATTGGCCCTCACAGAAGGGTGACGTCTATAAATTTCGAAATAATGCGACATAATTGATTCCTCAGGTCGATTGGCATTTGATTGTTGGAATTCCATATCTGGATTTGCTTTTTCATAGTAATAATTTTTAATATTATTAGCTTTCTGCATTTCATTGTGTGAATAATATTTAGTTATATAGTTTATTATATTTAATTTTAGAAGATGACTTAATAGGTGTATATGATGAAAATGTTATTTGAGTTTTAATGGTTTAATATATATATACATATATATGTATATATAATTTTTGTCTTTCTTTTTTGTCCTTTATTTCTTGTTTGTTTTGATATATATATATATATATATATATATATATATATATATAAGATGTTTTAATTTTTTAACTTTCCTAAATAATCTTAACGACACCTCATTTTAAATACTTCCACTTTCATCATAATTAACGCACTACAACTTTCTTTTCAAATCACGTGCTTCTAAAGGGGAAATTCCCTTTCCTGCGTACTTAAGCGTTCTGGGCATTTTTTTCTCCTTTTTTCACGCCGGCATGTAAGCTTTCAACAACAACGCGCCGCTCGGGCGTAAACTTCTGAAATCTGGTCATGGAGTTACCTAAAAATGAAAGACTTTACCTATGAAGAAATAACGCCGGATGCCTAAATAAAAGAAGATTTAAACAAATATCGTCTCTTCCTTGATGATAAAAATGGACTGTCTTTCACCTTTTTAAAGCCTGATCTTACAATGAGTCGACAGGATTCGAATCATTGTAAGATCAGGCTTTTTTTTTAAGAAATCATTAAAATCCACTGTATCTATTCTTTCTAAAATAATATAGAGTACTTCAGTTTAAAAGTATGTTCAAATCTCGCTTTTTTTTCTTAATATTAACTGCAAACACTGATTTGAAATTGGAGTAAAATAAATTATTCCTCTATTAGAGATAATTATTTTTTAAATTTAACAAAAATAGTTTGCCTCGATTAAATTTTTCTGGAATTGTCATTTCCGCAACAAAACTGAAGAAACTCAACAAAAAATTGGATGTAGTTGAAAATAATATGCAATTAATATTTTGATTGTCAGCCAATTTTTTTTGAAAATACAATTAATATTTTTATTGTCAACTAGTATTTTTCAAAATACAATTAATATTTTTAAACAACAGGAAATAAAATTATAACAAATAAAGCCAGGAAGCCTGATAAATATATATGATGCTTCACTAATAATGAATATATATGTGCCATGATATTTCACTCGAAGTAATAATGGCTGTTGTTACAAAACTGCAGCTTTTCTTTTACTGTTTTTGTCGCATTTTGCAAATACTTACGAACTTTACCGAAATAACAATACACTTTGTTTTATGATTTTTTAAATTGAATTGCGACTGAGATAATAATACTTCATTTTTTATGTATTAACGCTGATTATTCTTAGAAATTTGATCTGTACTACGTTTTTGAAAATGTTTATAAATGTGTCAGAATTTTTTTGGTATTCCCTTCTATAAATAATACAGTAAATATGTGAAGATTAAATTCATTGGAATTTACAACTTCTCCTTCTTCCCACACTTCCAAGAGGTATTTATTAAAGATAGATGCTCTCTAAATTTCTTCTAATTTCGAAACCATTCTTTATGCATAACATTCACTACATACGAAGCTTAAATTTTTACTCAGAATAATTAAGTGCAGTCGCTATAAGTTATTGATTGTTTTTAAAAAGTACAGGGTGATCCAAATTAAACAGGAGGTGTTTAGATATCTCTGTAGGGAAAGATACTTGGCCAATTTCACCCAAATTTTGTACACATGCTTTCCTGAATATGGGGTTTCAATTTCTGAAAGAAAAATATAAAGGTTCATATTTCGGCCAATAGGGTATGAAATGGTTCCGCGGAGCAGGAAATTTACATATTTCTTAACATTCGTAACATTCTGTACCTATATAAGGAGTCATGAAGCATATCTTCAATAAACGAGTACAAAATCGCGCGTTACTTTTTAAGCTGTTTTATGTACGACTACCCTCCCTCCTGCACAACGCCTTGCTTGTTCAAACGCTTTTACGGAAAAGCATTTCGGATGACAGAGTGATTAGCAGGTCATTTTCAACATACTGACAGCCTTGGTCACTCGATCTAAACCCGTGTGAGTTTAGTTTTAACTTCGGGGATATTTAAAGAGCAGCGTTTATAAAGGCAATGTTCCGAACTCAGCTCCCTTAAAAGACAGAAATTCACAACATGTATCCCATCTCCATTGAGAATGAATTACGTTTTGCAATGAAATGTGCTGTGCATCGGATGCAATTTCTAGAGCAAAGAGACGGAGGACATATCCATCCGCAACTGTGATGATAGGTGGTTACACATTTGATAGCAATAAAATTATTGCTCAAATCCTTTTTCAGTCATATTGTCTAATTAATTGTTAATTTCATGTGATTGCAATTAAAGTTATTGCATGTTAAAACAATTTTTCATTGTTGATATTTATTCCATTTCTAAATGGTAGTGAACATTGACGATCGTTGTTTAATTTGTTAAGAACTATGTAAATTGTCTTCTCTGCAGCACCATTTCACTCCCTAGCGGTCGAAATATGAATTAATTTTATTTATCTTTCAGAAATAGAAATCCCATACTCAGGAGAGTATGCGTACGAAATTTGAGTGAAATTGACCAAGTTTTTCTCCCTACAGAGAGGACTAAACACCCCCTGTTTAATTTGGATCACCTGTATTTATATTATTCTTGTTCGGTTATTAAAATTTATAACTTCCTCGTTTTTATAAACAAAGCATGTTATTCAGATTTTTTACAATGAAACTAAAAATAAGAGTATAATTTAATTTTATTTCTTAATCACTTCAGCATAATTTTCAGAGATGACTTTTTGTCCGTTTTTAAAAGTTATAGAAATATAGCAAATGCCTCTATGTGAATTTAGAGTTTTCTGAAATTGTCTTTCAAAAATATCATTTTAAATATGTTAAAAATATTCTAAGGAGACTTCTACATTGTGTATTACATCCACATTTTCAAGAACAATTGAGCCATCTGAAGAGCTTTAGGAATTTTGAATGAAATGTTCTCTCCGAAAATGTCGCTATAGGTTTATGAATATCTCTATTTTAGCTTGAAATGATAAAAACTAACCAATTAATGCCGTGTCTTATGTATATGCATTAGATAATGTTAACATTATTAAGTTAAATTGCTCTTATTAAAACTTAAAATTAAATTAATTTAAAAAATTCAGCAATGACATTAGTTAATTTCTTCTGAATTTGGTCATCTCGTGGTGAAGAAGTATTTTTCTCATAGCTTTAGAAGAAAGAAGTAGGAGCAGTAAATATTGCCATGTGAATTTAGAATAATCCCGAGACATTCTCATAAAAGCATTACTGTAAAAGAGCATGAAAAAGAAACTGAGAAGAAAATTTCACTCTGACGCTATATTCATATTTTGGGAGAAATATTTACGAAAGAAAAGCTTCACAGAAAGGATTCGAAATCGGAATCGTGCTTTGTCTCCACAAATGTCGCCTGAGATATACTGAAAGATACCTTCATTTTAAATAAGGTGATAAGTACTTTTCTGTGGATATGCGGTTACAGGGAACGTTTTCGGATGTGTCTGTCGCAAAATCTTTTTCATTCAACAACGTGTAGAAGAAGAAATAAAACTCCGCCTTAGAATTTCCTCTCAATATTAACTCTAGACAGTATTACTTAAAAGTTGTTATAGAATACCTAGAAAAGGTTTTAAACTTTAAAGGAGGTGTGGATATTCAAATCGTCTCGTAGAAAGAAAGAGCGTTTCATTTATTCTCTGTAAGAGAACAGAAAATTCGATGGAAAAATCATTAACTGCATCTCAGTAAAATTTTATTAAAACAAGATTTAACTCTGTAGAATTTCGATATAGACTTTCCAGGCGGAATAAAATTAATATGAAATCTGATTATAATATAATAATCAGTAAAAAGGAATCGCCATACATATTGTTGCGAACATGTAATATCGCTTCCCAGCCATATTAGTGCTATGGTTGGAAAGAGATATTTACAGTGAGTTTATTAAATTCCTGGGGAATGCCAACCAATGTACCCCTGAACTTGGCGACCATTTGGTTACTATGAGACACATTGGCGACAAAATGAAGGTCCCGAAAACGCTAGAATTTTTTTCCTATCTCTGTTAGGACAGGAGATATAGAGAATGTACTAGATGACTCTATGTGTCGTCACATACTGTCGGAAAAGGATAAACCCTCTGATTCCTATGACCATTGGAACAGAGGGATCTCAGATTACGGGAACACCCGAGTTCTCTTTCAAATATAAGAGAAATTCACTTCTCCTCTCAAAAACCACAATGACAGCTGGCACTGTCCGAATTCTAAGATTTCCTCCATTCCCCAAATCTAACCGGACCAGTCACTCTACAAGGAAAGCACACTTTGTAGGTGTACAATCAATCACACTTAACGAAAGAGGACGGAAATTTTACAGTGATATTCGGACGTTTCGGACGGCCGCCGTCTTTTGCTTAAAGGGACGACTGGGACGTTCCAGTATTGATAGAGATAAATACCGATCTACACAACGAGGAATTAATATGTTTGGAGTCTTGTTCCCATTGCGAGTTGGTCAGCTAAAAGACGCTGAGCGCTCTTGTTCGCACTTTTGCTGTTATTATTAGTGATTTTCTCTCTACTTTTGTTGCTATTTTTTTCAAGTATTGCTTTTCCTGTAACCTGTGATTCGTGTTTTCCAGAATATTCGAGAATGAAGCATGAATTTCAGTTATCCAACTTGTTGGACTGCTTTTAACGTACAGCCACCCGACGATTTTCGTAACAATATTGTCATGAGACTGACGCAATAATGCAAGGATGACGTAATAGCAAAAATGATGATGCAATCAATTGCCCCTAATCCAAACTGATCAAAATTACCTTCTTTTCACTAGCATTATTTGGTTAATTTATATTTATGAAGCAATATTCATAAAAAATGTAATTAGTGAGTAAGCTTTTGCCACTATCTTATATAAATACGGACATCCAAAGAAGAGAGGCATAAGACGGTTTATCGCGTACTAAGTGAAGTATAAAACTGAAATGAAAATGTTGCTTTCCTTCGCAAATGGCGTTTCAGATATACTCATGATTTTCTCAAGTGCCATTTGTGAAGAAAAGAAGTATTATTTCATACAGAGCATTTTTGATGAGTCTGGACTTCCAGATTACACAATTCAAGAACTGAACAAAGCTTTTTATTACTGAGCATTATTTTCATTCACGAATAACAAAGTTTACAGATGGTTCTTTTTTCGTGATAAATAATATTGAAGCTTTTTGGTAAGAGTTTTAAAGTGTGATCGAACCATTATTTTTCTCGGCCTTTTTCTTTCTTCTTTTTTTATATCGTTTTGTTTTAGTATTGTTTATAAATACAATATTATTAACTTCCTCCCTTCTTTTTCCTTTCTTTAAAATGTTTGTTTTTTAAAAGAGTCATCTCTTTTATCATAATAATGCGCAGAGCCGTACGTGTTTGAGTTTATTTGCATTATTTTTATTTTCATTGTACACGAAATGGCTCTTCGTCACGAGGTCCTGAAAGTCTTTAACCAGTCGATTGAGCATGCCTCGATCCGGTGCTGGGCGCGTTACCATCACATGTCGTATCGGTCAGAAGGTCGGAAGCTTCTGAGTACATCGAAATATAAACCCCTTCAGCCCATAGTTTGAATGAGCACAATATAGCACGTTTCTTTATTGCTTTTTGAAAAGAATTACGTTGAGCCTGAGGCAATCAAAATACGCGTGAGAGTTTTTTCTGAATAATATTTACCTACTAAAGCAATATCATGGATATTTAGTATAAAAGAGGCCAATAACATAGGATTTCTATTTCAAATTTATTGAGAATGAATATATACAGACATTAATGATTATTAAATATTTCAGATGCGAAGCAGTGTCTTATTTTAGTTTTTTCATAGGTCCATAATATCAAATATCGTCTATATCCCTCTTGCTCACCCCTCGCTACTCCACTGACGATATTTGATAATATATAGTTTTATGAAAAAAGGTGATTTCTTACAAATAAATTTGCTTTTGCACGCTGAAGAATTTCTCACACAGAGCAACGTAATGTAAATCATTTGTATCAAAATTTTTCCATATAACCATTATTCGATTCTCCAGTAAAATTTCAAAAAAATTAAGAAGTCCTGTATTTGATTATTTTTCTTATACTAAAAAATATCCATGAATTATTTGCTTTGAATCAAAATAGATTAAAATGTATATTTTAAGAAAAATTTCTCGCATTGTTTTGCTATTGCTTCAAAACCAACATGTTCTTTTTCAAAAGCAATAAAGAAAACATTCTTTTATAATTGTACCTATTTAGAGAGCTATGACTTTAGAAGGGATATATTTCTGATAGAGCAACGCCCTCAAACCCCGTGCCTGTAACCATTACGGCTACTGAACGATTAAATGGGCATGAAAACGCGCCTTTACTAAGGATCGGAAAAAAAGAAATAAAAAATCACAAATCGGCTGGTTAAAGTTTCGAGGATGCATCGATGAAAAAAGAATACATTTCATGTACAATGAAAATAAAATACAAACAAAACTGTAAACACAGCATGAACTCTGCACGGTATTTATATTAAAAAAGAGAGCAATAATTTTTTTAAAAAAAACAGAAGATAAAAGGCAATTTTAAAAAAGAAAGGAAAAAGAAAGGAGATGAAGTATTACATTTAATATTTATAATAATACTAAACAGAAGAATATTTATAAAAAAGAAAGAAAGAAAACCCGAAAAAACCAATAGTTGATCACATACAAAATGCGCAAAAACAACATGTATACATGCAAGAAAAAAAAGAACCATCTGTAAACTTTTGTTATTCAGTGATAAAAATAATATAATGATAATAAAAGCTGTTCAATTCTTATTGTGTATCTAGAGTCCAGATGCATCAAAATGCAAATAACTGTTGAGATTTTTCTATAGTCACAGTTCCAAAGATCTGAGTAAAACACGCGCTGAAAAGCTCAACATAGCTAAGGATATTGAAATTCTAGTAGACTATACGATTTTGATGAGAACAAGCTTTGGGAGGTTATTGATGAATCAAGGTCATCATCTTTCAGAGATAACGGAAGAGTTTAAACGCTCTTTTCCTAGAGGGATCTGTTCTTTGAGTGATGAACAATTCTTATTATTTTATGGATTTTTGCTTTTTGAGAAGATATATCTATTCTCTAATTTATGTTACTAGAATTTTAAAATGTATTCAACGAGTTTTCTAAAAAAGTACCGATTCAGCTACTTTCAGAGTATATGTTTGAATGAATTAAAAAATTTTATTGATGTGCAAAAGAAATACTTTTCAACCCAAATATTCATTTTGAACATTAAAATATAGATAAAAATAGTTTGAATATATTTCAAAAATTGAAAAAAATATTATCCAAAAAATTATATTCTTAGTAAAATACTATAGTTGTGTGTCATAAATTCAAAACTAATTGGGTGTATTGACAGAATTTAAAACTAATTACTGAAAAAAAAAATATTTTAAAAACAAACTGCTTGACTAAATCTTGGTACCTTCAAATGCTTTGCATCTGGAACCCGAAAATAACTACAAATATCAGATTTTTATAAGAACGAAGTTCAAAAAACACAAAGAAGGAATATTTTAAGATCACTTGGATAACGAGGATATCATATCATTGGCGACGGAACATTCACATCTTTCAAACTGCAGTCCCATTTATGGTTTTATTTCAAACATATTCCAAGTTTAGACCCAGATTACCTGCTGCAAGGATTGCAAAAATGAAATGAATTTAAACATGTTTCCATACCAGAATCCTTTATGAATACCTCGAGGCCAAAGAGTGATGTTTGCAATTTAAGAACCCAATAGTTTCTAACTTGAAAAATAATGAAAGCCACCTACTCAAACGAAACATTATCCTTACATCGGTTTTATAAATGAGGCATCTGAGCAGGTTCAATTCACTGAAAAAATATTTTAAAACAACTGGTTTCTGACTAAATCTTTGGTACCTTAAATGTTTTGCATCTGGAACCGAAAAATAAACGAAATATCAGATTTTTATAAGAACGAAGTTCAAAAAACACAAAAAGAAGGAACATTTTTAAGAGATCACTTTTGGATAACGATAATATATTATCATTATGGACGGAACATTCACATCTTTCAAACCACAACCCATTTATGGTTTTATCATAAAGATATTCCAAGCTTCTGGTATTCAAGATTACCCAAGCTGCAAGGATTGAAAAAAAATGAAAATGAATATTTCAAAACATGTGTTTCCATAACAGAATCCTCCTTATGAATACCTCGAGGCCAAAGAGTGATGTTTGCAATTTAAGAACTCAATAAAAGTTTCTAAATCTGGAAAATAAATGAAAGCCAATTTTACTTGCAAACGAAACATTATCCTTACATCGGTTTCTTTTATAAATGAGGCATCTGAGCAGGTCTAATTACTGAAAAAAAATATTTTAAACAAACTGGCTTCTGACTAAATCTTGGTACCTTCAAATGTTTTTGCATCTGAACCCGAAAATAAACCAAATATCAGATTTTTATAAGAACGGTTCAAAACACAAAAGAAGGAACATTTTAAGATCACTTGGATAACGATATCATATCATTATGGACGGAACATTCACATCTTTTCAAAACCACAGTCCCATTTATGGTTTTATTTCATAAAGATATTCCAAGCTTGGTATTCAAGATTACCCGCTGCAAGGATTGAAAAAAAATGAAATGAATATTTCAAACATGTGTTTCCATACAACAGAATCCTCCTTATGAATACCTTCGAGGCCAAAGAGTGATGTTTGCAATTTAAGAACTCAATAAAGTTTCTAAATTCCAGAAAAAATAAAATGAAAGCCACCTTACTTCAAACGAAAACATTATCCTTACATCGGTTTCTTTATAAATGAGGCATCTACAGGTCTCATTACGATGAAAACGCTTGACAGAAGTTCAAAAAAAAGTTTGATTTCCAAACGAAGAAAATTGGTGGTTTGGCAGTCGTTCTTCCTCAACGCATAAACAAATTTTTATTCTTTGTTTAGAACTTTGAAAAGTAAATAACTACTGATTCAAGATTTAAAATACCCTGGTTTAATAATTGAAGGTTTTGTTTTTTTCAGATCAAATATCCAAATTAATTCTATTCATTGATATTTCTGATGTTATAAAACATAAAATTTCTTTTAATTACTTTTTCTTTTGTATTTTTTATTAGTAACTTTATAATTTGCTTATATATTAATTGCTTTTATCATTACTGAAGAAAACATAAGAAATTCTTTTGATTTATGACTTATTAATTTTAAAATCTGTTTAAAATCATACCTCCTGGTTTAATAATTAAAAGTTTTATTTTTTTCAGGATCAAATATGAAAATTAATTCTATTCATTAATATTTCATATTATAAAACATAAAAAATTATTTTAACCAACCACTTTGCATTGTATTTATTTTTACTAGTAACTATGCTTTGCTTATATATAAATTGCGTTCATCATAATAAAAGAAACATAAGAGTTTTTTTTATTTTTGACTTATTAATTTAAAAAATCTTTTTAAAATCAAATCACATTTAGAGTTGGAAAGCACTGTTTGCTCGTATGCATTGTAGTACTTATTTGTGAGTTTTAACTTCATTAATTTTAAGGCAAAATTTAATGAGCTGTCAATTAGGATAGGAATAAACCGCTGGTTTTAACCGAAAACTGATTTTTTTGTTTTGTTGGCTGCTTTATTGCTATTTTTTTAACCTGATTATAACTGGTTATTTTTAAATTCAATATCCGTAAATAATCTGATCGAAAATAGCCTCTATTACCAATTATGTTATGAAAATTACTAATTTATGAAGTTTTGAATGACATCATCTAGCCAATCACGGGACCACAGCTTCCTAGGGAGGTCAGTTGGTAGGCGGATAACTGAAAGAGTCTCCTATGAACAGATAAATATTGCAATGGATTACTTCCTGTAAAAAACAATTTTAATAAGAAATTTTGCCTACAAACGCCGTTTGTTTTTTAAAATACTTTAAAACCGGTTATTTCAAAACCGGTTGCTTTGAGCTGTTATAACCGCTGGTTAAAACCGGAGATGAAAACCTAAATAAAAGCGGTTAAATTTGCCATAACTGCCTTTCCTACTCTCATTATAGAAGACAAAGTTGTTTTTTCTTCTTTGCAGCTATGATGCTCCAAAGACAAAACAGACCAGAAATTATATTGCTTGAAATAATAAAAGAAAAATTATAAATAATGTTAGAATATATTTTATATTTCTGTTATATTGTTCAATGTAGATTAATAGTTCCTGTAATGGATAAGAACTTAACATTAATCTATTCGTGAAAAAATTATTTGAATGAACATCTGGAATTAAATTGAATTTGAAATGATGCCTGCTAATGAAGAAGAGAAAACTTTGAAATTTGTGTTTCTTTTGACTGCCAACGCTCATACCGTATAGAAGTAAAACTTCTGAAAAGAATGAATAATGGGTGGGTATTGAGTAATGGAATGGGTACTGAGGAAACCAATGAGAAATAAAAACTATCTTGCTTCTTCTTCATTTTTTAAAATTTTTAATACCACATTTTATATAAATGTAAAGATAAAATGCTAATCGTATCTATTAACTTTCAGTTTATTGTTCTATCAATTTATTAAAATAGACAACAAGAAACGATAAAGATAAACTTTTCGAAAATCATCACAGAACATTTTAATTCATGCCTACACCTCCACTAGAATTTTGTGTTTTATTAAGTTATTCAGTAGCAATGATATACAAATTGCTATTTTAGGTAAATTCTGAAATATGCGATATAAAAATTCGGTACGGAGATTAATTCACAAATATTTGTTGTTTTAGTAACTATTTATTATCATTTGCGCTTAAAATATCGTTGAATATCAAAAAATAATTCCTAAAATCCGAAAAAAAATTACATTACTCCACATGTTTCTCTGTATGCTATATGTCTATATTAAATTTTACTTGCGATGTATTTTTTTTAAATTTGTCATAGTCTCTAAGAAAATTTCTCTGAGGCAACAATTTCCACTGTGAATTTATATCATTAGAAGAGCATGCTAAATGCAAAGAGGTCAACTGTATGAGCAGTCCAAACTAAATCTCAATAAGGAAATTTTTCTAAGAAATTTAGCAAGTTTCAGTACTTGCAGTTAGTTGAAAAACACGCTTTTTTTGAAGCTACACGAGGTAAATGTTGAGAAAAATATCGTAATAAAGGCGTTGAGAATCAGAATGGACCAACCTGAAATTTCGCTGAACTCAGAGCTTGACTTCATATTGTTTCCAAAACTGTAAAGTTTCTTCCTGATATGCGTTAATCTTATAATCAGAAAGAGAGTGTCATGAGGATTTACTTGAAGCCAAGTCAATGGAACGCCGAACTTAAGGACTATTTTGATGACTTTATGAAAACGAAGCATCTAGAAAGTACAAAAAATATGGCCCTATAACTTAGGAACGGAAATGGTCAAGAACTTTCGAGAGAACGGCGTATCACATCCTATAGAAAACGTATAAAAGCAAGATACTCAAACCAGAATCAATCATCTTTAGAGCTTTTGATCGCAGTACAAGCTTAAAGAGTTGAGAGCTATTGAAAGTGCTGATACTTTAGTGATCTGCCATTCGCCTTGTTAATTGAGAGACAACTGCTGTTCAGTTTTGTTGTTTGCGCTTAGGTTTTGTTGACACTTTTGCGTAATAAAGAGTCATTATTTTTTTTCATTATTATCCTGTTTGCTGCACTACATTCACCTACACTCATACAGACGATTTTGTAACAATTTTTTACAAACATTAAAAAAGAGAAACATTTGATAATTGCTGCTGCCTCCAATATAGGTAAATAAGACTGTTTCGTCTTTTATGGTTTCGAAATATATTATTTTTTTCTCACCGTATGATACTTAGCTAAGTTTAGAGAAAACTGTTGGTCGTACATTCTAGTTCTCTGCGCTTCGCCGTGGAAGATAAAGATGATACGTACATCGCCATCCCTTTCCGAACTTTTAGCAACACACGAGCGGTAAGACATTGATCTTGATTGATTTAAAATGTATCAGACGACTACATATGACGATTAAAGTTCCTCATTTTCACCCTGAAACTGAGATAACGAGCTGAAATTTAATATCAAGCCATCGCGATTTCTAGAATTGGAAAACAACAAAAGTTGGAAAGACATATTTTCTCACTGATCACATACAAAGTCTGTAACACGAAGGAATGAATTATATTCATCAAACTTGCTGGGAAAATTTTGATACTTAATATTTCTTAAGTAACGTAACCTAATTCATAAATATTTTGATTAGCATTGCACGAAGACAAAATCTTAACAAACTTTATACGCAGATACTAAGTGATATGGACCGAATACCTGATAACCCAGGTGCTTTTTTTCCTCTCCATGCTTTTCAGAAGAGAACCCACCCCCATCCGAAGCTTGTAGTGAGCTAAGAACACCACTCTTGTGGAAAGCAAAGATTGGGTGCCACATGCCCTCTTCGCTAATCATTCTAGATTCAGTTGAGAGAGGATTATACCCAAGTTTTTATCTGGTGATAAGGTTGGACTCGCTTTGTATTTTTTAATTAAAAGTGAAGCAATGACTTTGCGGACGAGGCACCCTTGTGTGAGGAGGCATGATGTTGAATGTTGAAAATATTTATGTTCAATGTTTGTACAATGTAACGACATTTCCAAATTGCTCTATTGCAGAATAAACTACAGTGGCTAAAAAACATTCTAATCCAATAACTTGTCAAGAACTCGACTTTTGACTTAATGCGCTTCATGTGCGACGAGAACGATTCACTGTAGAGGAAAGTCTTGAGCACTTATCCTCTTGACTGACACATATCCGGTAGCTTTTAATTTTTTTATACTCTTATTCTTATATTTCGATCATTTTTTCTTATTGTTTCGTTTTACCGTTTTTCTTATGTTTGTCCATTGCCCATGTATGCCCTTTTTTTCTTATTGTTTGTTTTGTCCTTCTTATATGCATTTTCCTTAAAACTGAAATCCATCTCCGTCCATCCAACCGAAAAAGGATCCAAATGGTTTTAAACAAGGGGACGGGCAGTGTAATGCAATGCTATAAACATGTATTTGATGCCGCCAATATGATCAAGTATTAAATGGTATATTAATCTTGTGTGAAGTTTCCTGGGGGTCTGTTGCAGACAATCTCTTTTATGTGGACGATTGAACGAGACTACTCAGAGAGCTCACTTGGTTGATTTTAACTGGGGAAGAATGTGCTCACCAAATGGGGTTACTAGTTTTAAATTTCTTAAAGCCCGATTTGTGTGAAATGGGATAAAGCATTTTAAGAGGTCATCTAATTTTCAATCCTTCTAGGATTAAATATCTTCACCGTTAAAAAAAATGAGATTTGTTGAAACAAACTATGAACAATGATATTTTCTAGAATAATGTCGGGTATGAAGCTTAAAAGGCCGTCGGGAATGGCCAAGACCAGATTGGTGAGAAGCGTTAAGGAAATGTTAAGTGTGAGTTACGGTCCTTTTTCTTCGGTATTTTAAAAGCAGAAAAATTTAACTGCTTTTTTGGGGTTATATTATTTTTTTGATATATTAAGAATAACTTCCCATAGTTTTGAACATATAAGAAAATTATTTCAGAGACCTAGATTCATTTATTAATTCAAGATAATGCACGCTTCCTACTTGCAACATTAATTTGGACAAAAGTCTAATAATCTTGGTAGTTTATGAATGAATACACTTTTTCCTCACCAAAATTGTCCTTAGAAGCTTTTAAATGGGGGCAAAATTCCTAAGTATTTTCTTTTCATAAGAGAATTCATAACATTATAATTTAAATGCCTGGCAACCTCAACCATGTCATCACAGTAAGTACATAGATCAGCAAGTCGAAAACTTATCAAAATATTTGAAAACTCTCATGAACAGTTTGAAACTGATTAAGTGCAAAAATCAGGGAACAGAATAATTTGGTTTTTAACCTATTAACATCGAAACGGCTTTGAGTTGCTATTAAATCATAAGTATCCTATAGTTCGAAACCGCCCAAAACCATCATTATAGGGTTGGACTAAAAATTATTTGTGAATAAGGAAATATAAACAGAAATCAAAGCAGTAATTTTTTCAGAAAGTTCAGGGATAAATTTTTTCTCGCCATTTTATTAAACAGTTTGGAACTTATTAATGCAAAACGAACCAATCATTTCCTCTTATGGGAAAATTCTATCTGAGATAATGAATCTGTTTGAGATTTAACGAGTTCCCTGGAAAATGAAATCAAAGAAGAGAAATAATATTGTAAACAAAAAATTTGGCCTTCAGTTACTGCTTTTGCATTTGTCTTTGATTTTCGAACATATTCAATGCCAAAAGCGCGAAACCCTTCAAGGCTGCCATTTTTCAAAGTCTATCGCTTAATCAATCCGCCACTTTTTTTCTGTGACATATTCCAATACGAAAGAATAACTTTGAATCGCCTAACAAGTAGCAACTCATCGGAAACGTGCAATAAGTTACTGTTAATATTTACGAGTTAGCTACTTGAACAAACATATCAAAGTTTTCATGCCATTTTTTGAACAATTCTGTCCATCTTTTTTACAACCACGTTTCATTTCTTTATTTGTTCCTTTTTTTTCATAGAAATGTTATTGAACCGTTAATCTTGTCCTTCAAATTCAAATAAAGATTGTGTAGAATTAATTAGGAAATAGTAGAAGAAATAAGTGAAGGAGTCCATATATTTCAGAAGAATGCTTCTGTTATAAAAAAACTTAACTACAACTAATTAATGACTACGAAGTTGAGGAAAGGAATTTCTTTGATTTATGCTTGAGTTGATCTCATGCAGAATTCCTACATAAACTAGCTTTCCATGGCGTAAGTAATAATAAGACGGAGATAATTTTTTATTCTTTTTACATTTTGAAAGAGAGAGAATTTGAATCATTTCTTTGTATTTTTGAATTATTTCATATCAATGGTTTTAAAATATCCTCGTAAATGTTTTCATGTTTTTAGAAATCAAATAGCTACATCTTTAACAAGGCATACAAATGTCAACTCAGACTAATGTAGCATGAAGACAAAATTTATGGCTTTAAAAAAAACCTGAAAGTCATTGATCATTGGTAGTTCTTCAAATACGTTCTTGAGATTAATCATATTTATTATTACATAGTTTACAAAGCAGAAAAGACAAAAAAATCATTTAAGCGAATAATTAATCTTTTCTCTCATAATTTTGAAACAGTAGAAAAGTTTTCCAAAGGGCTGATTCTACAGTTAAATATTATGGAGATAGTTCTGAAGTTTGTTTTCAATGACAGGGTTGCAGTTGTGTTAAAGCATTATTCTGAGATTTGTTTCTGAAGTTTTGGCAGCCATTTTTTGTAATCCAGTATCACAAATATAACAACAATACAAAAGAAAAAAGAAAGACAAAAATTAGGTATATTGGTAGAAACACAGCTCTTAAGGAATGACGTACCGTAAAAGAAAGTTTTGCCTTTGTGTTCGCATTCATTAATGCATTGTAATTCTTCGGGGGTTTTTTTTTCATGTACAAAGCAAACATATTTCGTTTGAACCTCAAACCCGGCACGAGAAAATTCATTCAATGAATAACTTTATTATCTTCATCTATAATTCTTATTTTGATAATAATATGACAACGACAATTGTAGGATATTTAATAATAAAAAATTAATTGAATAAAGGAAATTTTAATTTTGTGAATTAAATTAACTCTTGTTAATTTTTTTTGTATAATTTAATAAAGAATTATTCTATCTGGTGATTGAAGCTGACCTCGAAGCCAATAAATGAAGTCGATACTAAGTAAACAGGGCTGATAACAGTATGGGAAAACCTACCGGTTTTAACTGAAAACATGTTTTTTTTATTTCGGTTAATTGGTTTTTTTTCAGTTTTTCTGTCCGGTTATAACCGATTATTTTTAAATCCAATAACCCGGTGAAAACCAGATCGGAAGATAGGCTCGATTTTAGTTTCGATTAGGACTAAAATTTACAAAGCTATGAAGTGTTGAATTTCATCATCTTAGGCCAATCACCGACAACCGCTTCCTAGCGGCATCTGTTGGTTGACGGATTACTGTAAGAGTCTTTATGAATAGATAAATATTGGCCAATGGATTGATTTCCTGTAAAAAACAATATTAATAAAAATACACTACAAATAGCGTTTTATTTTTTTATAAAACCCTCGAAAACCGGTTAGTTTCAAACACGGTTATTTTGGGTGGTCTTCTGTTAAAACGGACTTGAAAAAAACTTGATATCCGAAAAACGGTTATTTTCGCAATAACCATCCCTACTGATTAAGCCCTATATAGGTTCATAGGCAGTGCAGTTTGAGTCCCCTTTTCCCTCCCCAACCTTGCAAGACAAATATTTTTTCATTGATTTTCTTTAATCTCTATGCAAGAATATTTAAGGAACAAATATTAAGAATAATTAATTTAATATATTTATTATTAATTTAAGAATAATATTAAATATTGAATTTCGGGTTTAAATTTAATACAGTACTTTCTAACAATTTTTTTACACACCCAAATATCTAAATCAAAGTTTGCCAGTAATTTTGAGTCAGTCAGTCAACTGCAAAGAAACTGATCACAGTGATCTGCAAGGAAATGGAAAGAACGAAAAATTCCTTTAGAATATTATGTCTGAAATTTAAGCGATACTTGGTTTTATTTTAAGCTCGAGTGCATGGTTTATAAATTACAGGGTATCAAAACTATATTGATCACTTTGTATTATCTACCAGTAAAGTTATAAAACCTTTACACATATGCAGCATACAGATCGAAAGTCTGCCATTAGACTTTCGATTGCAATACTGTTCGATAAAATTACAATAATGCTCTTGAAGAAATTCTGACCAAATACTTATTGGTCAAGTAATGAGCACTTTAGAACTTCGATGGAGCCACGGGACTATACGCTAAACCCATTTAAAAGAAAGGTATTGCGATTTGACCCAGCCATATCAACCGCATCAAGAACTCAAACTCGATCATCGAAAAACATTCAAAACCAATAAAAAAATGCACGTCAAAGTAAAATTGAAGGCATAAGATTTGCAGAGGTTTGAGAAGATGACATCGAAACCGGATCCACCAACACAGCAAGCACGGCTAAAGCTCTTAACCTGATCTAGCAAGTTGTGTTATCAACTAAAACATACATTAAAGAAAATGCCAAAAAAACTAATTGTCATCACTTGAATGAGAGATCGGTGCAGATTAGGAGGCAACAGTTCATGGCCATTCTACAAGCTTTCTCCGTAAGGACAGATGGCGAAAATTGATGAAGCTGGGATCTATCTATCCGATACCAATGCTAAATCTAAAGTTCAATATCTTATCTGTGACCAGAACAGGCGAGACTTGACTCCATCAACCACGGTGCCTCAGCCCAAAAGGCATAATGGTTTGATGGACATTTCCGCCAATGATACAATAAACCACGGTTTGTGCAACCAAGCCAAAATAAATTCTGGAGCTGCATGTTGCAAGATATTAAAGTCCTTTCTTAAGAATGATTACTGCAAATTGTAAATCCAAATGGTGATGTTGTTTTCCATCAGGATTCTGCCCCATCGCATGCATCTAGGGTCACCTGAAATTCCCAAGGGATCAGCAAGTGCAATTCCTGGCTCACAACAATGGATGCCAAAGACGGACGCTACACCATGTGACTATTTCTGCGAGGACATCTGAAAAAAAAAACAAACTGAATAAGCGAAGAGCTTTACACTGAGCGCCTTCAAAAAGGCTATTTATGAAGAGGTGAATAAAATCCCCAGGAAATGATTTTGCGGGCTTTGAAATCATGGCCGAAGCGTAGTAGGCAAATCTATTATGCCGAAGGTCGACATATTGAGAAGCATCACAATTTGTGTAATAACTTTTGAAATAGAAACTCAAAAATGATCTCTATACTTTTTTTGTTACCCTGTAATGACAGAGAACGTCGCCCCATGTTCCTGCCTGACGCTATTACATGACGGAACCGGTTGACGAACATGGGACCCTGTAAATGACAGGTTAACAATTTACCCTGCAATACGCAAAAATCCCCTCCAATTGAAGGACCCTAGGCACTTTGCCTTTGGTAATCCGGCCCTGCAAGTAAAAAAGTAACAGTCTAGAAAAAATAACTATTCTTGGTGCAGCAAAGAAACTTATATAGCTCTCTTGTAAGTATTCAGAGAAATATTTTCACACACATGCTATTGAGACAAAGGATTCTTACAAATTGTCACATCAGCAACTCTATTGTATATCCATGCTTATAGCCGAAAGGGAGGTAATTGGCGACAGATTCACATCTTTCAGAAAATTAACGTATTGAATGAAATGAAAGAAATATGTATAATAGCTTCGTAAAAAATCCTAATTTTCAATTCTTTCAGGCAAATAATAAATTATTAGTATCAACGTAAATGATTCAAGTATATCAAATAAAGAATTGTACTTCACAGTTTAGCAAGTGAGCTTCAGAATGCAATGAAGTGATTCAAAATTATCTTTATCCTTGTCTTTAATGAGATAATAATAAAGTTTCGTGAAATGACCATCGTAAAAATTGGTATTATTGGATGTGGGACAATAAGATAATAAATTTGCAATTAAATAATATAGTACTCAAACATGGTTGTAAACAGCATTGTATTGCTATAATATTGGTTCAAAATCGTCAGCTGAGAGTATGGTGAAAGTTAATACCTTCAAGAAGATGGTTTATTGAAATGGCGCTTTATTTAACGAATATTCTAGAAACTCGAACACAGGAATCAATAAAAGAACAGCTCTTGCACATATTAGCTACACAAGCAGATTGCAAAGCACTAACAATAATAGCACGAACAATAGCTTTCAGCGTCTAACAGCTGACCACCTGCAAAAGAGATTGGGAGTTGATACCGAAAGAGAGATTCAAGACGTTCAAGCTCACTCCAAAGACATTCAAACCTTTCAGTACCTGGGTTTTATAACTCTTTTTCCACGGGGAATGACGTCACGAAGAACGATCTGTATTGTCTCTTCATAACTACGTCCTTAGTAGAGAGATTGACCAAAAATTTAAAGCATTTCGATGACCTTCCTCTTTGTAGCCAAATTGCAAAGTTCGGGGTCATTATTTTAACTAATATGACTTTCTCCGTAAACTTTCTTCCAACCATGAGACTAACATAACAGGAAATGGTTTCCACAGATGTACCGATATCTTTCAATGTGATATGTAGTTTGTACACTTATTTCACTGTCATTTTATGGATTTTCGGAATGAGTTATTATCATTTTTTTTTTCATGGATTCAATTTGAATCCAATGAATTACCGAAAGAGCATTCAATTAATATCAAATGCGTTGAAATAAGCTTTTAATTTTGTGAGGGGAAATAAAGATTTGTGCGTTCAGTCAATACCATTCAAGAATATTGAATGAGATCTGAAAGCTAAAAAAAAAAAGTTAAGAAAGTTTGGGAAATGTATTCATGGTTTATTTAGGCTGTAACGCCATCTTTTTTTTTTCTCTCATGGCTGGTAACTTTAGCTCTAAATAAAAGCTGACGTGTCATGAAAATAAAATTATACTTTTTCCACGCATACGAAATGATGGAATTTTATTTTATGTAGACAATTCTGTGTCCGTAAGCAAAACTCAAGAAAAGGAGATTTTGATATTGTAGGATTTCTTTGCTCTTTCCTTCCATTTTCTCTTCAAATCTCGCAAGATGAAACTAGAAGAAATGAAATGCTGGGAAGCAGCTGGATTATACTTTATTGGTTTTCGTGAATTTGAAGTGGATCACCTCAGAACGTGACAGATTGGCTTTGAAAGGAAATTACGACATATGTTGAGTGACATTACTTTATTTCATTGGTATCAAAGTTATCCGTATGGAGCATACATTCCTTACTAAACAAATTTGAATGTCTCTGGGCGCAAAAGAAGATGAACTTATATAAATAAATTCATTCTGTATGTTTTACGTACAATATACTTAAAAACTTTAAATATTTTTTTGAATACAGTTTTTGTATGCTGTGTTGCTGATAAGCCATGTAGAATGTTGTGTTTAATTATTCACTGAAAAGAATAAACCTTCCTTCACAGTATCTGTCGGTAAAATTTTAAGGCAGAAGGCATTATTTAGTATGAGAATAATGACTGCCTTTATTTATGTTTCATTTAAACATATATATCAATCATAATCATAATTTCTATATTTGTTTTGAAATTCCCTGCATTTTTTCAAAATTCTATTTACGGAACCTATTCCTCACATTAGAAAAAAATTTGAGAAAATATCACATATAGAAAGTGAAAACACTTATCAAAGGAGTAATATTATTATAAGTATGTGGAGCATAATTGGTTTTGAAGGTGTCGTAACCCTAAAAAATGTTAATGTAGAAAATATTATGAAAACGAGGTGTTTGTTTCATAATATAATGGATTACAGTAAATTAATTTGAGTTTAAAGTTAAATTTGTTTTGAAATGTTTACAAGGAAACGTTAATGTATTAATTGAGGGTCTAAATACCACGTAAAAAAAAAATTATTAAACCACTTGCCCTATTTTTTTTTATTTTACATATCAGAAAATTTTCTTGATATTGCTTGTAGCCAAAATCTTCTATATCAATATTAGAGTTGGGTTGATACTAGGGTTTTGCTGTATCAGGTACAAGTTGATACTAATACGCGCTTGTAAATTCGAATACTCTACTTGATACTTTTAGCCCGATACTATCTATAACCCATCCTTCCTGTCGGTACAGAACTGGGTAGGCAATCGGATAGTTATACGAGATTTCGCCTTGGCAATGCTAGCAAGTGTTATGTATGTTTTTTTAAAACTAACTCTATATATTATAATTTCTTATCTTTACCTGAATAAAATTATTTCTAACGCATTTTTTGACCTTTTCTTGCAACGCTTTATTAAGCATATAAGATTGATGGATTTTCTAGATTAAATAAATGTATTTTTTTGCTTTAAGCATTTCTTTTGTCCAAAATACATAAGTAAATCAATCAACAGAATTATTATTAATAAAATAAATTGAACATAAAACATTAAATGCTGAACATAAATAGAATTTTCAGAATATATGATTTAAAAATATAATAAAACAGAAAATATTTATATTTTAAAATATAAATATACGATGAAATAATTAAAACAAAATGAAAATGAAACTGTTGCTATCATTCTTTAAGTTTTAGAAAAGTTCTTACTTTTTTAAAATGCTTTAAGAAATAAAGTACAAAAATTAAAATTAGCAACTAAGCTAAAATTAAGGAGCAACTTTTGGAATACATGAGATAATAGTTAAAAGCTGTTGTCTATTAATAATATATATAGAGATTAATATGAACAATTTAAAAACAAAAAAGTGAAATTTCTCTTAATTACGAAAAGAGGAAATAGGTATATTAATTCAAAGTATAACATTGAGGACATACAAGGTACGGCAACAAAAACAGTTAAAGAGAGAGATAAAATAATTCCACTATAGTTTTAAAAACTAATTTTTTTACTTTGTCAGAAGATAATCTTGGTTTTGTCATTACATCAATACCACTACCTAAAAATGAGTTCTCATGGAACGGATGTCACAATCATGCAAAATGTTTTTTGATTAGGCTTTTTTTAATACAGAAAATTGTACCTCTTCCTCGCCACTATCTTAATCGTTCTTGATAAGGAAGTACTTACCTACTTCGGGGATCATTTTCGATCGAGATGTTCCTACACGTGCGTATGATGCTGAAATCCTATCGTATCTTTACCACAAAATTAATGCATTACATATCAATCCTAATACATAACACTCCCATTCAGGAATATCGCTCTCCGATACTCTTAACTATTTATTGCCTCTTTCCCCCCCCCCCCACCGTAATGACTTCAAAACCAAGGCCTCATGCACTTCATTATCTACCGAAAACGCGAAGTAAAAGCAACTCCCCAACCCGAAATGCATCATCTGATATCTAATATAGTATCATATGATACGTAATGTATCATATGATACTGTAATCAGCCGACCGAAAAGAACAAGATTTGAAGAGATTACTTATCGTTATCATTCGAGTCCGAGAACTGGATACCGAGTACCTGATACTTTCTGGTTTGTATCATTTAGGTGTATCTGATACTTTTGCGTACCTGATACAAAGTATCAAGTTGATACAGTATCACCCAACCCTAATCATAATGCAAATAAAAATGCGATTGTACCAAATTTTGTGCTCAATTACCACAAACTAGCAATGAAACTTATAGCAACATTTGAATTGAGTGTTAGAAAAAAGTGTAAGTTATATCTCAAAATTGATGGGAATCCGAGACGTTATACAACTTCAAAAAATCGATTTTTTTTTAATTTCGCTCTCTAAAAAATAGAGGATTTTTTTTGCTGATTCCAGCAATATATATTATGTATAGGTCCGAGATGCCGAAAGGCACTAAATTAAAATTTGGGGTAACTATCTAAATGTAAACAAAGGTGCCACGTCCTTTTGAAAGGGAATATAATTTCAGAGAAACGCTTAGAAGCACTTTTAATTTACATAGTTATTACATTTTTTAATTTTTTTTATAGTTCTTGTGATATGTCATGAAAGGATACAAACAACTCAATAAACTATCATCGTACTTACAAGCTGTGTAAATTTCAATTGTGCTTACATCGTGTTTTAAAGTGATTGTTTTGAATTTCGCAATTTGATTTCGTTTTTCGTTTTATCAATCTGAGCTTATATTTTTTTCTGTTATTTCTCAAATAACATAATCTTAAAGTATGCCCAGGCATAAACAATTTGTAAGAGAAAATGCCAGCGTTATCAATTTACTGACAATGAAGCCTAAAGAGAATCTGCTGATAAGGAACTGTTGACTGCAAGTGCATCAAAAAAAGAAAGTTGAATAGCAGTGATTTGTTTTCGGCGAACCATGTGGATGAAAGCGATAAACGTTTATGCAGTGAGGAGAGTAGCCTAATATCATTGGTATATTTAAATGTCATAAAAAAAACAATTTAGGAATAGTTTCAAATGTACATTGCAACCGTACTGATTGTTTGATGTTCTAGGAAGAAATGAATAATTGAAGGAGGCTTTACAAGTTAACTTTACTTTTTGTATGCAATCGTGGTTATTCTAGTAGTTCAATGACATCTTATATTTCTCAAAAATGGTATGACATAAATACTAGAATAATGTATGGAATGCGATGCATTGAAAACGCAAATGCTGCTCGCACATTGTGTGCGGTACCGAACTCTGACACCCCCACCCGCAAAAATGTGAAAGAATAAATTCTCCTTTTGGTGGTCAAGCTTTTTCGCTTTCATCTGCATGCTCAAAATCAATGCTGAGCTGTCGAAGGTGCTGTCTCGAGAAATGATAATTCTAGAGATATAACAGTAGCTCTGATGGCACCTGGCAAAAAAAAGGGGTCATGCATCTATAAATGGTGTCATCACGGCCACAGCATTGATACTGGTAAAGCTATAGATTTTGAATGTTTATGTAAATATTGTTTACATGTAAAAACAACCAAACGACTGTAAAGACTGCCAAAAAATTATGAAGGATACATTGGTGGAATGGAGTTAAGGTGCACTGAATACCGTTTCAGCGTTCTATCTAATGAGAACGTTCGTTATGCAAATATCTTGGTGATGGTGACTCGAAAGGTTTTAAAAATCAGTGAGTCAAAAGTGTATGAAGACGAATAGTAGTAGAAAAAACTTCGAGTGCATTGGTCATGTCCAGAAAAAGAATGGGAACCAGGTTGAGAAATTTGAGAAATAAATTGAAGTCGAGTAAGCTAACAGATGGAAAGAAAATTGGCGTGGTCGGTTAACAGATGCACAAATTCTGCTAATCCAAAAAATATTACGGCTTGGCAATAAGACGAAACACTTCAAAGTCAGTCGATGAGATGTCCAAATCAATTTGGGCTATATATTCCACAAACTATTGACAGATGCCAAACCCCAACATGGTTTGTGTCCTATGGGATCTGACAGCTGGTAATGGTTCAACAAAAGTTTAGTACCTGGTGGAAAAGTATATTCACATAGCCTCTCAATAGAACCCGTTTTACTAGCAACCAAGAAAGTGATCAGGGAGTTAGCTGATAAAAGCTCTCAATAAAATGCATCATCCACGGTCAAACTCAAAACCCTTAATGAGGAGTTTCAACAATTGTGTATGGGAAAGAATTCCAAACACACATTTGTTGTATCAGTACATTAAAAATTGAGTCATGGATGCTTTGTTATGCTTCATGACGGTGTTTACAGTCGTAATTGAAATACTAAAAATCTGGGTATTACACCAGGAAAAAACACTTGTGATTCATTTTAAAAAATCGATATGCTTCTGTATCAAAGAAGCTGAATTTATGTTTCAGAAAAGTCGTAAAGAGACTAGAACCTCAAACGGCAACAATTGATTTTCTGAACTTTCAGAAACATCCAAACAAGATGAATATGGTGCAGGAAGTTTTAAAAATAAAAAATATATATATTTTTTGCAGGTAAATATTTAGTTTTTTGCAGTTTTCAAAACATGTTTTTTCCATATTTAGGTACTCTTAGAAAAAATTCTTTCAATTGAATATGTATGAAATTTTATATTATAATACTTATAACTATTCTTGCATCTATTAAAACTTTTTTTTTGTACATTTCTGGTCAGTTATATAATTTAAGGTGATATTTTTAATGAAAAAAAAATCACGTATTTTTTGAGATTTTTTTCAGTTGTATGCTATTCAATATTTTTTAAAATTTTATTTCTAATGTGTATTATATTGAAAATTATTAGTTCACTGCTTATTGCTTTTTATCTCACATTATTATTAACTTTAGAGTGATTTTGGCAGAATTCAGGTTTTCTCAGCGTAACAACGTGAAGCCATGTGTAATAAATAATGTCTCCCATCGGAGTTAATATTTTCGAATTACATATTAAAATACAACACTCTGGGTTAAAATATTTTAAGCTTCTTTCATATTGAAAACAACATGGCATTTCTATGCACAATATTTAAACTAAGATATGATTTGTAATTAGAAAAAACCCCATTGTTTACAACTGAAATTCTCGACAATTTTCTTTTTGTGGAGAAAATCAATATGCTTCTTGCATCAAAGAAGCTGAATTTATGTATCAAAAAAAAGCCTAAAGATGCTAAAACAATTAAAAATCAAATTAAAAGAGTTTTGAACTTTTATAAATTATCAAAACAAGATGAATATGGTTCAAAAGTTTTAAAAAATAAAAAATATTTTTTTTGCAGTTTTCAAACGTATTTTTCTATATTTAGGTACGCTTGGCAAAAAAAATTCTTTCATTGAATATATATGAAATTTTATATTATAATACTTATAACTATTATGCCTTGTTTTGTACATTTCTGATTGTAATATAATTTATGTGATATTTTGGTGAAAATCGCGTATTTTTTGAGATTTCAGTTGTATGATATTCATTTTTTTGTACTTTTTATTTTAAATGTATTATAAAGAAAATAAGTTTATTGTCATTATTAAGATTTTTTCACATATTATGCTAATTTTGAGTGATTTTAGAAGAATTGTGTATTCTGAGTTAGTAAAATTAACGTGAAGTTACGTGTTCGAAAACACGTTCTATCAGGAGCACATTTTCGAATAGCTATTAAAACAAATACTTTGTTACAAATTTTAGTTGTTTTATATTATTGAAAACATTATTTTTTTCAATGTGCAATATTTTAATTAAGATATAATATTTACTTGGAAAAACTCCCCTTTGTTACAACTGACATTTTGACAATTTTCTTTTGTCGAGAACGTCCCATTTACCTTAAACCTTTCTTTTATTAACATTAATATTAATATGAAAAAGATTTCTTAATTATTTCGTATACCCAAAAAATGTTCATTAAATCTATAAGATTCGCTACTGCAGCTGTATATATATATATCAATGTCATGAAAATCAATCAATATTGAAATTAAAATGGAAAGAGACTGTAGTTTATGTGGTAAAGTAAGGGTAAATATATGTTGATTATGTTGCTTTTTACAATTTGTTATGATTGTTTCATTTATTATATATATATATATATATATATATATATATATGTAATGACTTAGAAATATTCCTATTTAAAATAAATCCTTTTAACGTGACAGTTATTTTTTTTAATTACGAACCAATTATTTCTACTTCAATCCTATGATAAAAAAAACACTTCTGCTCTAACTAGATTCCTGCAAGAGTCGCAATGCTTCTAGAGCCCTCAACTTCGGTACTTTTCTCTTTTGATATTATAAAACTCTCCCGCGCCTGCGTAATTTCCTTCTTCGTAATCATGTAACGCATTGAGCAGTCACGTCGTTTTTTAGGCGCAATTCTCCTTCCAATTCTGACCATGGATTTAATATTCTTACAATTTGTTAAACGTTTAATTTTAACATATTATTGAGTACTCTCTATAACTTATTTGATTTGCCATTCTTCAAAATGTAATAAAATGTTTTAGACATTTAACGACTGCACCTTCTTCAACTACCTCTACACTTTACTTAACGGAACAATTGATATATATATATATATATATATATATATATATATATATATATATATATATATATATATATATATATATATATATATATATATATATATATATATATATATTTGTCTTCACGGTAAAACCTTAAATAGAATGTGAAAAGAAAAAGCACCTCTTTTTTATATATAAGTCGCAGTTTCATCAAAAAACCGTGTTTGTAAGAGTTACTATGTAGCAGGGAATAAAAATACTAAATCTACGAAATAAATAATATTATGCCATAAAATGAATGGAGAATTTGTTTATATAATCAGGTTTAAAGTTATCTTGCATTTCTTCAAATATATATGACTAATATCTTCAAAAAATACTCAAAATTACTGAAAAGCGATTTACAAGAAGAGAAATGCTTGAATCTTGTAATCGGAAACAAGTTTGGGAATCAAAGAAAAGTTCAACTATCCAACTTAAAAGGAACTGCTCAACAACAAAGAGCTTTGGAAACTTATTTTATAAATCTCTACACAAATAAACTAGTAAAGCGTTGTGCGTGGACAGCAAAGCCGAAGGAAGATGAGCAAAAATGCTCTCGGCGCATCTACATAAAGAATTCAAAGATCTGCAGTCTCCATTGATGCTTGTCTGACAAAACAGATCGATCCATTGACTGCTGCTCCCATCCAATAAATAGAAATTTGAGACCGCTGGCTAAGAAAAACTTCCTAGCCAATGAGTAAAAGAACAAAGGGAACAAGAAAAAAAAAAATGACTGAGCCTGTCTTCTGAAACAGTCGCTGATGATAAAGGCGTAGGACCACTTTTACTGCTTAATTCTTTTCCGGCTTTTCAATTTTTTTATTGTACTTCTGTTGTTACCCCTTTATCCCTGAAATAAGACATTAGTTTATGTTTCTAACATATGTAGCTACCCAGATACAGAGGATCGCGTGTCACCACCTCTGCGCATTTTACAAACTTTGCGACTCATGGTCGCTGAACTACACCTGATTTTCAATTTTTTTTTTGTACTTGTTCTTACTCTTTTCATCTCTAGAATAAGACATTAGTTACGTTCTTAACACATGTAGTTGCAGAGATATAGAGAATCGCGTCACAAATTCATGCGTATTTTTTGTTCAACATTGCACTCGGTGGTCGCTGAACTGAAATTCCGATTTTTCACTTTTTTTGTAACTTCTCTGTTACCCTTTATCTCAAAAGCGAGACAATAGCTACGTTTTTAACATATGTAGTTACTGAGATATAGAGGATCGCGTCACCAATTCATGCACATTTTGCCCAATCTCAGACTCAGTAGTAAATGAGCTACAATCTCGGTTTTCAATGCTTTTTTTGTAATTTGTTGTTACCATTTATCTCTAAAATTAAACATTACTTGTGTGTTTGATATGTAGTTGTCGAGATATATGACATCCCATACAACGTATTTGGTGGCGTTTCGGTGTGAATGAAATTCCTTCCTGAGACTCATTGGGAGGAACTACCTGCAAGGACGAACCCAAGACAGGATGTCCCATTAACTGCAAATAAAGTATAAAATCGTTGGTTCTTGCGTGTTAGTCCCAGTTTCATTATTGGAAAAAGGGCACTCCTTATTTTGTAGCAGCAATTTCAGCAAACCTCGCTTCATGTAACCAATTTCGAAGGGATTTCCACTGGTTTGAGTAATTTCATCCCGGAATTCCGAATACAGGAAGGGCCATTGAGCAAATTAGACATGTTGCAATTGCATATAAATAAAAAATAAATAAATACAATGTTTTTTATTTTAACATGATAATATTTATGGACTGTTCACTATTTGAAATGCATTATGTTACATGCGTTATTTGAAAATCATTCAAAGCGCTGCAGAAGGCAGCTACCAAATGTGACATGCTTTAGATTTGTAGTAAGAGGTTTTCAAAAATTTCAATTAGACTTTAAGGTATCCGACTACGTCCAGACGCCTTTTTTTTAATAATGATATTTGAAGCATTATTTTGTATTTTTTATATGTCATTTATGTTAAAGCTTAATAAATCATAAAAAAAAAAAGGTTATAATAAATAAATATTTGAAAATTTACATTTTTTGCACCAAATTTAAGCTTTTTTCAAACACTCCTTGTTCAAAACAAATTACGAGAAATATAAACTTTAGTATATATAATCATTCAACCATTGACTAGGTCCTGAAGAAAAGGAGGGTTTTGCAATGTCTCAAAAAAACATGTAAATTATAAGATTTTAAGTGTTGAATCATGATTTTTTTAAAGAATTTTGGCCTTTTCAAACCTTAAAAGTTACATAACTTTTAATGAACATCATCTATGTTCTTTATCTTATCTTTTATGTTGTATCTTTTTTTTGGTTCATTACCTATACAGTAAATAATATGCCAAATTTCAGGATGATATTTTAAATTGAATTTTATATTAATGTGTTTTGAAAATGAAAATTTTGGAAAATCACATTTCATGAAAAAAAATGAGTTTAAAGTTTGTGTTTTAACTTAATATGAGAAAAAATTTTGCAATACTCCCCAGTTTTCTAGATTCAGTCCTTCTTTTCGCCAACTTAGATAATTTTAGTATTTTCATGCTGAAAAATTTACTAAGTCGTTTTCCTCAGCCTCATGAGTAATTATCGCTATATCAACCATTCAGCCACGGTCGACAGATTTGAATATTTTGTTCAGTCAACTAATTCATTTTGTATGCATGCTAGCACATATGGAGATACTTTTAGTGATTAATATTAGTCAAAAAGCACAATTTATGTGTTTCTTTCCTACGTTTATTTTTTACCTACGTCCATAAAAAAAATTAATGTATTAATTAAAAATCAAGAAACTGAAATGATTCAAAATTACCTAAATTTGCAACAATGTCGTAGAAAAACAAAGAAATTCATTCTAAAAAAATCTTCCAAAAAATAGTATTTGATATATGGAAAATATTAAAATAAACAATAAAATTTAAATATCCTATAAAAAACAAATGAACAATGCTTTTTATCATATTGTTTACTATTCATTTTTTCAGCTGTTTACTTCTAATAAAATGACTTTCATAACTTCTGATCATCAAGTATGTAAAATAAAAAAACTTATTTTAAAAGACATACTTTCATATTAGACATTAAACACATTTGGGATTTAGGTAAAATGGGTTTTCAACCGTAGGCAGTTACCTTAATTAAAAAATTCATCGAAATTCTCTTACATCTTTCTTCAATAGGTATTTCTACAGTTTGGAAACATATTATCACATAATAATCGCTATTTCTACAATACTTTAATTAAAATATTAGCTTTTTCTGTGATACCACTTTATTTCTGTGCAATTTTTTTTAAAAATATTACACGAATTTTATCTTTTAAAATGTTATCTTATTATAAATTTTATCCTCTGAAATTAATTTTGTAGATATATTAGAACTTTATTTTCGAATAAGTTTATGATTACTTATGAACATCCAGCATCGTATTAAAATATATCGTTGTGCTTGTAATTTCTAAGGAGATTTAAAGAACATTTCGTTTCAATTAAATAATAGTGTCCGTTGTTTAAATTTAGATAATAAAATTAGAATGACATTTTTTTTAATTAAAGCAATGTAAAAAAAAAATCTTGTAGAAGAGGATTAAAGTAATATAATTGTTTTATCGGGTTATATGAAGTAGAAAACCCATTTGTGCTGAGAGTCTCTGCACCTGAAAATGGATCTAAATTAACATTTTGCCTTTGTTGTTGAAGGCTCTGTCATCGAAGAAGATATTATCGATTTTGAGTAACACAAGTTTTTTTTTTGTTTCTTTCTTTACCCTTTAATAACTTTGTAATATAATGAATAGGTTCAAAAAAATTGGATCAGAAAAAAAAACACATTGTAATTTCCATTACATAAACATCTAGATGGATTTTTTCAATTGTTGTATGTTCCAGGTTTATTTTCAAATAAATGGGAGAAAGTTGTTTGCTCAAATGACACATATCATCATGGTGATGCGGTCTCTTTATTTTATTGTTTGATATTTTACCGTTATTCTTAAAACACACAATAAATTCTGAAAAATAAATATATAAAAATATCTGGCAATTTCTTAATATTAAGTATCAAGCTTATTTTTTGCCAGTTTATGATCAATATTTTTTTAGCTTATAATACAGTATTATCAGGCAAAATTGAGAAATCAGAAGGTTTTAGATCTGAATATTGTTGTCTCTTTCTGTCGAGTTCTTAGAGAAATTAATGTATAATATTATCGTTTTTCTTAAAAAAATATAATAAATTCTTAGAGAAATTAATCGCTGATCTGAAAAGTAGGTGTAATAGCATTAATTGTATTGACAAACTATTTGCCCAAATCAGGAAATAAATAATTTACATTTTTTTTAATTAGTTGGATCGAAAAATGTATATTAAATTGTTTTCATTGACTGAAAACTATTTCTGCTAAAACTGCGAAAATTATTAACTTTCAGCGGGCACTCGTATGTGATATATGTGATTTATGTATACACTAGAGAAGAACTTCGTTTCCTATCTATTAGAAAGTTTCAGTTCTGAATATTTTCGTTCCTTTCTGTCGGGTTCTAGAGATATTAATGTGGTGCCAGACTAACGGCAGTTCCTCTCATTCCCGCCACAATTGAGTGGCGCCTCTAGTGGATCTTCTGGACCAGAATTCGTCAGTAGACGCTCTGGACATCCAGACGCGATGTTGGAAAAATGACGCTTTTACCCAAAAGACGATTATAACTACGAGAATATGTATAACACTGCATAATTTCTTTGTGTTGATCTTCTGTAAATAGTTAATTATTTCATCTTTAATTAGTCATCTAACTTTTATTTTAAACCATCATTAAATATTGAATGGAAAAGAAGTTGTGGTTAGTCGACCATCCCATCACCCATATTACCCTGACTAAAGTAGGACTAATAGTATTAATTCAGTATTGACAAATCCTTTCTGCTCTAAATCAGAAATAAATGATTACCTTTTTTTTCAATTAGCTGGATCGAAAAATGGTTAAATTTTTTTATTGACTTAAAACTATTTTGCTTAAACCGTAGGAAAATTATTAACTTTCAAATGGCACGCGTATGGAGATGGATTTATATATACACCAGGGAGAAGAATTTCGTTTTATATCTTTTGATCAGAGAGCGTTACGAAAGTATGACCTTGGCTCTTTCTTCCGAGGCTCTTTTCATCGAACTATCAGTAGTCATCGTCTGGAATTGAGACTTAATAGACTACAAATTTGCTTTATTTTATTTCAGAGCAAGCCGAACTTAGGTTTAAGTCAGAAAATGAAATATTAAATGACTTTCTGCTTTTTACATCACAATTTCTATTTTTTTGTATTTCCATCCGTCTTTGCAGTTTTATATTACAAAATCAAATATAAGTTCATAAATTGTGAATTTCTTTTTTGTTTTCATGTCATTCCTAGCCAATTCTTTTGGTCATTTTATATTGTTTTGTGTTTTATGTTTATATTGTTTCCTTTTCTTTTAAATAAAATTTGTTTAAAAGAAAGATTGTAGTCATAGACCCTTACCCAAACGCGAATTCATTTTAATAACTACCCGTTTTAAAATTGATATTTTGGTAATAGCGTATCCAGGAAATACGCGCGAACTTTCATGTCTGGTATACAGGGCGGCCGCTGAAAAGTCAATATTCGACTACGTGATGTTAAGGATTTCTTAATTAAATTCAAGAACATGCTATCTAATTATGCTTTTCTTTTTGTGACTTATTTTCCTCTTAAGCTAAAAGAAAAAGTTCCATAAAATGGATAAAATAAATATTTAGATACCCGCGACGTAATAAATGTTCTTTTTTTATCAAAATATTGATTAGAATTGCTAGAAATAACATAGAACTAGAGATGAATATTAAAACGTATTAAAATATAAGCTCGTATAGAAGAAAAAACTGAGAAATAGATAAAAATGTCAAAATAACCCTTTTAGAACAATATCATATTGAATAATAGCGTTCACCTTTTAATAATATTTATCCCCAAAAGTATGTGTTCTTGAGCTCAAATTTAATTTACATTCGCTTATTACAGTTTAAAAGTGTAACTTTGTAAGAAATTAAAAAAATTAAAGATTCAGAAAACTTAGTTTCATAAACCAGAAGAATTCTTAAGATTACTTTTGTATAATCAGTATCAATTCTTCTGGAAACAAAGAAATTCAATCATTAAAAAGATAACTCTATTTATTTTTCTTATTTATATAATTTATCTTAGACTTGTATTAAAATTCACCTCAAGCTGCAAGAATTCGCAGAAAACTTGAGCCGAAATCTTCTAAAACATTGTGTTTCGGTAACCTGAATTCTCCTTTTCGATAATGTCATGTAAGGCGAAGAGCCCTGCTTACTGTTCAAACACTCGATACAATTCCTGAACTGTTTTATTTAAGCTCGAATGAAAGGTACATTACTTCAAAGGAATATCTTTTACTCGATTCTTTCTTAGATAAAAAAGCATCCAAGCAGTTCTGATCAAAAAAATTATTCTGCATAAGGCATAAAAGTTCATTTCGTGCATTGAAGAAAATCTCACTTGAGAGTCTGTCACCTAAATCACGAAACCCGTTTTGTTGGATCATTGAAACGTAAACAACACTGATTGCAGATAAAATGTTCTTTGTTTTCATGTTGAGCATCATTGATACGCTTTAATCTTTATAAACTCATATTTTTCTGAATGCCTTCATTGATTTTCTAACAATACCAAATTTAAAATTAATTAATTTTCTACGGTAATGTTTAATTGTCTTTAGTTTTAGATTATTTCCTCCTGACTTATTCGGTTAGAAAACATTTAAGCTCTTTGATTTATAAATTTTTAATTTAAAACCTTTTGATATTACGACAATTTATAATATAAAATAACTGAACATTTTTTTTGCTATGCGTAGCTAGCTCAAAAACCGAGAAATTCTAAACGCCTATATAAGAATTATGCAATGATAGTTGCTACTGTGAAATCCATTTTGTTATTATAGTGGCTTCATGTAGCAATATTTGTCATGTGTTCCTAAAAATTCATATATATCTTACGCTTACTTGCCCTTAATAATTCTCTCGTCTCACACTATTATTATTAGCAACCCATTCCTTAACTTTTAGTGATGTTCAAATGGGTTTTATGAAGCGCAGCTAGATTATGGAAGCAACAAAAATTAAATTAGAAAATAATCTTTTTGAAAGTTTTGCATAATTTTCTTTCAGGTTTACTACTAACAGCTGTTTTATATTCTTAATTATTCATATTTCAATAATAACATTCGTTTTATTTTCGAAAAAATAGAACTTTTGTAGATTTTGATAGAAGCTGATCATTTACGTCTAAAATATACAAATTCCTTAGAAACTCAAATTCATTTTTATTTGAAGACTACAAAAATCCAGAATAGTTCAAAAGATAATTTATTTCACAATTATTTTTAAATATTTATGAAAACAAACTTACAGATTTTATTTGTTTTTTTGAATTGACAGTTGTCTTATTGATGAATCTAACTCTTTCTCATCAGGAAACTAAAAAGATTATATTTGTTTTGTTTTTCTCATCTGGTTCATTATTAAGCGTGTTTTAGAATAACTTCTGTCGAAAAAAATAAATGTATCTCTGTATATTTTTTTTTACTGTGGCATCTAATCAGGGATTAAGTGTTTGTGTCAGGGCAATAATTAGAATTACATGAGATTCGTTCGAATTTTCTCATTGGAAAAACATAGCCGAGAAGAAAACGTTTCATTTGATTTTTTAGATTTAGACTGAATAATATGTGACGAGTTAGTTCAGAACTATTCACTTAAAAAAAATAAAACCAAGAAATTAAATTTTATTTGAATAAATATTTGTTAATTAATGATTTTGAAAATTTTTGTTTAATGCTTCTTTTCTCGCTTTTTTTATATCGAAAAAGAGGTCAAATAGAAAACATTGTAAGAAGAATGATTACTATTACCTTTGCTATCAAATGTGTTTGTATCGTTAACTCTTATGAACTATTTTTTATAGATACGAACTATCAATATAATTATTAACCTAACGAAAGGAGAAAAAGTCTTTGGGGAGATATAGCCAATAATGTGATCTATTTATTTACCTGTGGTGAAAAAGATTTAATCGAGTCTTCTATAATGGTAAAAATGTTTTCAATTGTTTAAATTAAAATAAAATAGAGTGATTTAATTTAAAGAAAGAATTTTAAATGTAGAGTGTCTCTACCGCTTAAATTTGTTGTATTTTAATGAGTCCTCTTAAACGTTTATTTTCTATTTTTGTTTGTTTTTAGTTTGTCATTTTGTTTCATATTATTTATGGTAATTTGTAAATAACGACCGCAATGCTGGTACATCGGCATCAATGTTCTTGAAACTGAGGTTCCGGAAGCATGACAGAGAACGCGAACAATGAATGTTTACGCTTAAAAATGAAATCTGCTGAATAGTTTAAGATAAAATATTTGTGTTCCTGAAAGAATTCCTAACTAAATATGTGTTATCTGTTTTAGTATGGAGCCGGATGTGAGTTTTGAACTATGAATACATATCCTTACACAATATCAATTTCACTTATACACGAAGAGCCAGAAAAGTTGCACACCTGTTCAATATCATTTAGCAAATTCACGAGCACACGAAGTGATGGAACACGACGTGGATGGCATCGACTATGTCTGAAGGTATCCTGGAGGTTTTCTCACCATGAATCTGCAGAGCACGCATCCATAAGTGCCAGTGCAGGCGAGATCTCTTCTAGACAGCACATTAGCAAGGACCCAATATAGGTTCACATGTTCATGTCAGAGGAGTTAAGGCGAACAATAGGAGTTTAAAGCAAAGAGTGTTCCGCAGCCACTTGGTATCGACCTTTACGTTTGGGGTGTCGGTGCCCTGCTGGAGATTGTAAATTCGTCGAAGCACAATGGACACAATGGGTGTAGGTGATAAGATAGGTTGCTACACACCTGTCTCTGTCAGAGTCGTCTCTAGACATATCAGAGGTCCCATATCAAGCCAACTGCAAACGCTCCATACCACCACAAGGCTCTACCAGATTTAACGGTTCCTGTTAACATGTTGGGCCCATGGATCGCGAGGTTATCTCCACGCAGTACATGTCCATCCACCCGATACAATTGGAAATGAGACTCGTCAGACCAGACAACTTCTTTCCGAAGTCAACAGTTCCATATGGCGGTGTTGGCGGGCCTCTTGAGGCGTAAAGCTGTGTGCCGTACAGTCAACATCGGTTCCGAAAGCCCATATCGTCGATGGTCCGTTCACAGTTCGCACGCTGACATTTCTTCAGGAATTTGAGGAAGTGTTGCCCGTCTAACTCGTTTAAGGTTTCTCGTCTGTCATCGACGGTCCCGTTCTTCGTGTCTTTTCTGATCGCGCCGATGTCTGGATATTTGATGTTTTACCGGATACCCGATATTCATGGTACACTCTTGAAATGGTTGTATGCGAATATCCAAATTGCATCGTTACCTCAGAGATGCTATGTCTTACTCTCGCACGACTATAAGGCCCCGTTCAAAGTTACAACACCTGATAACTCATTATCGTAGCAGGAACTGGATCCACAGCAGCTTTTAGATACCATGTTGTCTTATATAGTGCTGCATGACCGCATTGCGTTAGGGTGATGGGTTACATATCTCCGTTATTTGCATTCGAACGCCTGTAGTGTTTTTCTGATCTTCAGTGTATACTGGAAACTTTCTTAGTACTAAAATGTATTCTTTGAAATAGTTTATTCTACAATATTTAAATTAGTAAACATTCCAAATTAAATTTAACGATATATCAGTCATTTTGAAAGTAATTAAAATATTCTTGTTACATTTTTATTAAATGTTCCTATTTCTTATAAAATATTTTTCATTATTAATATTAATTGCGTCAAAAGAGAATTTGAAAATATTTTCTAAACTGTCCATGTTCTTTTGAAACCTTAAATTCACTTTGGGAAGTTTTGATTGTTTAGTTATAATTAAATTAACTGTAGACAAGCATGCAGATCGGATTTTTAATAAATTAATTAAAATAAATTTTGCTTAGTCGTTTAAATCTGCTTTTATATTAGTTTTATATAGCATTATAAACTTAGTAAAATTGTTTAAAAAATGTCGATATTTCAAATATTTGCATAATCTAACAGGGTTGAATATTGAGTTAATTAGATTTAGATTAGAAGTAAGTAATGAGGTGAATAATAACAAGTACTTTTTACTATTTTTACAAAACTTCTATACTTTATATGAACATTCTCTAACACAAAGCCAGTTTCTTTGATTTATAAATCTCACTAATATTTTGATAATATGTTCTAAATGTATCAAAAGATATTAGAAAACATTTAAAATATTTTAAAATTTTTAGAAATTTATCTCCTGCTATATGGAGATATTTGGTACATTGATTATTAATTTCAAATTAAATTAATTTAGTGTTATTTTCTCTATTAGCTATTTATCACGCTTACATTATGTTTTAGAATTATTTTAAAATCTGAAAATATTTTAATGTGGGGCAAGGTTTTTTAATAATGTGCTGTTTAATGTCCACTCACAGACAAGCCAGGACTGCGAGGCTAAGGACTTACTTTTGGATACAAAAATCATTTTAAAAAAAACGACTTATATAAAAAAATTTTGAAGCAAATATTTTGGATACCTTTCTGTGCATAGAAACGCCTAACAACATAAGCATATATCTATACCCTGAAACTATTCCCTTATGAAAAAAGATTATTTGAATAGAACATTTCAATTCTATATACATTTTACAGAAAAATATCAAATATAAATACATACATATAAATATATAATATAAATAATAAGATAATAATAATAATAAGATAAACAATAACTAATAATAAAGATAACAACAATAATAATAATAAGATAATAATAGTAATAATAATAATAAGATAATAAGTAGTAATAATAATAAGATAATAATGTAATAATAATAATAAGAAGAAAAATATTAAGAATTTCAATAATAAGAATTCAATAATAATAAAAGCAATTAATATAAAATAAGAATTCGATGATAATAATAATGAATTCATAATAAACAAGAAGAATTCATTAATAATAAGAAGAAATCAATAATGATGGAAGATTTCAATAATAAAATTCTATTAATACAGGAGAATTTATAATAAGAAGAAGAATAACTTCAAAATAATAAGAATTCATTATAATTGAGAATTTAATAAAAAGAAACCGAATAATCAATAATGAAAATTCATTAATAATTAGGAGGAGAATTCAATAATAGTAGAATTCAATAATAATAAGAATTCTAAAATAATAATAATAATTCAATACATAATGAAAGAAAATCTGAAAGTAATTGAATCGTTAATTGCAGACACCACATGGGTCGATAATATAAAATGATGGAAGCCCTCATAAAATGATAATTTTTTAAAATCAATGATTAAATCTTTTTTTTCACCCTGGTAGATTTTAAACACATATAAGTTCTCACTTGACCTTCGTGTTTTCCATTCATTATGTAAATACTGTTTTGAAATGTGAAGAAGGCATGAACGTATATCTTTGAAAAACAAAATTTATTCATATGGTTTATGCAATCAATCATTCTATTAATCTTTTTTTGGGAACGGTCTAATGTTTTCACTTCTATTGCAAATAGACCTGTCACACAAATAGACACAGTATAGTACACAGGTGTGGCGTCAGTGGAGGGCGGCGGAAGTCGCCCTGTCGGAGAGATGCTGTGCTGCCCTCTCACTCCTCGGGGGTAATGTCCATCCCGCTTTTCAACTGGCTATTCAGCTAGTTGAAAAATGATGAAATGGCGAAAATTTGATAGGGTCGTATTACGCTCTCTCCCCTTGTACAACAGGGTCGTATTGCCTTACCTTGTTTCGGTAGACCTTTGCCCTCCCATCGGGCAGACTCTAATGCCACTTATCTTTGGTTATGCAATCCAGGGAGCCATTTCCAAACATACAACTTCAGATACAGATTTGTTTCCGAATGTTATTAGAGAACAAATGCAATACTGCATTTTTTTAACGAATTAATTATCGTGATTTAAGTTGCTGTTTTCGAGTGGATTAGATGAGGATAATACGTTCCTCCTACGCGAGGGGGGTCATGCGTGGCTGGTGATGGCTACTGACTCGGCCTCATATAGTCGAGCTATTGCAGCTGACCGGGTCAATGGTCGTCCTGGATGTCTTCGGATGGACATGGGTTAACACGGTTCACGGTTTCAGAATGAACTAAATAAAGATTAATATTTAAATT
>BGPR01003533.1:61763-90183 GCA_013235015.1 Araneus ventricosus
AAAGAAGTATTATTTCATACAGAATTTAAATATTAACTTTAGTTCATTCTGAAAACCGTAAACCGTGTTACCCATGTCCATCCAAGGCATCCATGGACCATTCAATGATAGTTGCTGCAATAGCTCGATTACTGAGGCCGGAGTCCTAGTAGCCATCACCAGCCACGGCCTGACCCCTGGCGTAGGAGGAGCGTACTATCCCATCTAATCCATTCGAAAACAGGCAACTTAAATCACGATAATTAATTTCGTTAAAATACAGTATTGCATTTTGTTCTCTAATAACATTCGGAAACAACTGTATCTGAAGTTGTGTGTTTTGGAAATGGCTCCTGATTGCATAACCAAAGAGGAGTGGCGTTAGAGTCTGCCCGGTGGGGCCGGCAAGGTTTACCCGACAATGTGGGTACGACCTGTTATACAAGGGGAGGGGCATGATGATGGTCCTATCAAATTTTCGCCATTTCATCATTTATCACAAATCATTTCATATTTATCAAAATATTAGCTTTTTTTATATATAAGTGGTTTTTTTAAAATGCTTTTTGTAGCTAAAATAAAGTACTTAGCTTTCACAGTCCTGTCGTGTCTGTGGTGGACATTAAACAACACATTATTAAAAAAACTTTGTCCCACATTAAAATACTTTCAGATTTTAAAATAATTCTAAAACGTAATATAAGCAGATAAATAGCTAATAGGAAAATAATACTAAATTAATTTAAATTTGAGATTTAATAATAAATATACCAAATATCTCCTATAGCAGGGAATAAACTTCTCAAAGATTAAAATATATTTTTTAAACATTTTTCTAATACCTTTTGATACATTTAGAACATATTACCAAAAATATTAGCGAGATTTATAAATCAAAGCTGGCTTTGTGTTAGAGAATGTTCATATAAAGTATAGAAGTTTTGTAAAAAATAGTAAAAAGTACTTGTTAGTCTATTCACCTCATTACTTACTTCTAATCTAATCTAGTGTAACTCAACTATTCAACCCTGTTAGATTATGCAAATATTTGAAATATCGACATTTTTTAAACACTTTTACTAAGTTTGCATAATGCTATATAAAACTAATATAAACAACAGATTTCAAACGACTAAGCAAAATTTATTTTTAATTAATTTATTAAATCTCCGATCTGCATGCTTGTCTTAGGATTAATTTAACTATAACTAAACAATCAAAACTTCCCCAAAATTGGAGAATTTAAGGTTTCAAGAAGAATGGACAGTTTAGAAAAATATTTTCAAATTCTTTTAACTGCAATTAATATTAATAATGAAAAATATTTTATAAGAAATAGGAACATTTTAATGCAAAAATGTAACAGAATATTTTAATTACTTTCAAAATGACTGATATATGTTAAATTTCATTTTGGAATGTTTACATAAATTAAATATTGTAGAATAAACTATTGTCAAAGAATATCATTTTAGCACCAGAAAGTTTCCAGTATACACTGAAGAGCCAGAAAAACTGGTACAGGCGTTCGAATGCAAATAACGGAGATATGTAACCCATCACCCTAACGCGATGCGGTCAGCAGAGCCTATATAAGACAACAAGTATCTGATAAAGCTGTTGGATCGGTTCCTGCTGCTAAAATGTCAGGTTATCAAGGTTTAAGTAACTTTAAACGGGGCCTTATAGTCGGCGCACGAGAGATGATACATAGCATCTCCGAGGTAGCGATGAAATTTGGATATTCGCATACAACCATTTCAAGAGTGTACCATGAATATCGGGTATCCGGTAAAACATCAAATATCCGACATCGGCGCGACCAGAAAAAGACCTTGAAAGAACGGGACCGTCGATGACTGACGAGAAACCTTAAAAGAGTTAGACGGGCAACACTTCCTCAAATTGCTGAAGAAATGTCAACGTGCGAACTGTTGAACGGACCATCATTGATATGGGCTTTCGGAACCGATGTTGACTGTACGGCACACAGCTTTACGCCTCACAAGGGCCCGCCAACACCGCCATTGAACTGTTGATGATTGGAAACAAGTTGCCTGGTCTGATGAGTCTCATTTCCAATTGTATCGGGTGGATGGACATGTACTGGTGTGGAGACAACCTCATGAATCGATGGGCCCAACATGTTAACAGGGAACTGTTAAATCTGGTAGAGCCTCTGTGGTGGTATGGAGCGTTTGCAGTTGGCTTGATATGGGACCTCTGATATGTCTAGAGACGACTCTGATAGGGACAGGTGTGTAAGCAACCTATCTTATCACCTACACCCATTTATGTCCATTGTGCATTCCGAAGAATTTGGACAATTCCAGCAGGACACTGCGACACCCCAAACGTAAAGAGTCGATACCAAGTGGCTCCAGGAACACTCTTCTGACTTTAAACACTTCCATTGTTCGCCTAAATCCTCAGACATGAACATTATTGAACCTATATGGGTTGCCTTGCAATGTGCTGTTCAGAAGAGATCTCTACCACTTGGCACTCCTATGGATTTGCGGGCTGCCCTGCAGGATTCATGAGGTGAGATACCTCCAGGATACCTTCAGACATTAGTCGATGCCATGCCACGTCGTGTTCCATCACTTCTGTGTGCTCGTGTTGGCCCTAAATGATATTAGACAGGTGTACAACTTTTTCTGGCTCTTCAGTGTATAATTGAAATTGATATTTCGTAAGTGATATGTATATCATAGTTCAAAACTCATCCGGCTCCATACTAAAACATATAACACATATTTATTTAGGAATTCTTTCAGAACACAAATATTTTATCTTAAACGATTCGAGCAGATTTCATTTTTAAGCGTAAACATTCATTGTACGCGTGCTCTCGGCTAATGCTTCCGGAGACCTCAGTTTCAGAATATTGATGCCGTACCCCCGCCATCTAGCGGTCGTATGTTTTACAAATTACCAATAAATATATGAACAAAATACAAACTAAAAAACAAACAAAATGAAAATAACACAGTTTAAGAGGACCATTAAAATACAACAATTTAAGCGGGTAGAGCACCACATTACATTTAAAATTCTTTCTTTAAATTAAATCACTCTATTTTATTTTAGTTTAAATAGTGAAAACATTTTTATTATAGAAGTCTCTGATTAAATCTTATTTCACCACAGGTAAATAAATGAATACATTATTGGCTATATCTCCCCCAAAGACTTTTTCCTTTCGTTAAAGGTTATTAATTATGAAGCTTGATATTCGGTTCTTAAAAATGTAGTTCACAAGAGTTAACGCAACAAACAGAATTTGAAAGCAAAGGTAATAAGAGTTCTTTATTTTTTACAATGTTTTCTTTAGCATTCACTCTTTTTCAGATATAAAAAAGCGAGAAAAGAAGCATTAAACAAAATTTTCAAAATCATTAATTAAAAGCAAATATTTATTAACTAAAATTTAATTTCTTCGTTTATTTTTTTAAGTGAATGGTTCGCTGACTGTCACATATTATTCAGTTTAAATCTAAAAATCAAATGAAACGTTTCTTTCGGCTATGTTTTTCCAATGAGAAAATTCGAACGAATCTCATTAATTCTAATTATTGCCCTGAAAACACTTAATCCCTGATTTATGATGCCACAGTAAAAAAAAGTATACCAGAGATACATTTATTTTTCGGCAGAAGTTATTCTAAAACACGCTTAATAATGAACCAGATGAGAAAAACAAAACAAATATAATCTTTTTAGTTTCCGATGAGAGTTGTTATGACTTCATCCATAACGACAATTGCAATTCAAAAAAGCAAATAAAAATCTGTAAAAGTTTGTTTTCATAAATATTTAGAAAATAATTGTGAAATAAATTATCTTTTGAACTATTCTGGATTTTTGTCTTCAAATTAAGAAATGAATTCCCAGATTTCTAAGGAATTTGTATATTTTTAGAAGTAAATGATCATTTTATGCAAATCTACAAAAAGTTCTATTTTTCGAAAATAATAACAGAATGTTATTAATTGAAATATGAATAATTAAGAATATAAAACAGCTGTTAAGTAGTATAAACCTGAAAGAAAATTAATGCAAACTTTCAATAAGATTATTTTCTAATTTAATTTTTGTTACTTCCATAAATCTAGCTGCCGCTTCATAAAACCCATTTGAACATCAACCTAAAAGTTAAGGAATTATGGGTTGCTAATAATAATAGTTGTGAGATAGTAGAATTATTAGGCAAGTAAAGCGTAACAAGATATATATGAATTTTAGGGAACACATGACAAATATTGCTACATGAAGCTTAATATATAAATAAAATGGATTTCACACAGAATAACTATCGATTGCATAATTCTTATAAGGGCGTTTAGAATTTCTCGGTTTGAGCTAGCATACCAAAAAAAAATGTTGTTATGTTTATAGTTAAAAATTTCTTGTAATAATTCAAAAGGTTTTAAATTAAAAATTTATAAATCAAAGAGTTTCAAAATGTTTTCTAACTCAATAAGTCAGGAGAAATAATCTAAAACTAAAGAACAATTAAACATTACCATGAAAATTAATTAAAACAATTTTTAAATTTGGTATTGTTAGAAAATCAATGAAGGCATTCAAAATATGAGTTTATAAACGATTAAAGCGTACAATGTGCTCAACATGAAAACAAAAGACATTTTAATCTGCAATCAGTCGTTGTTTACGTTTCAATGATCCAACAAAACGGGAATATGTTTTAGATTTAGGTGACACGACTCTCAAGTGAGATTTTCTTCAATACTGAAATGAACTTTTTATGCCTTATGCAAGAATTTTGCCGCAATCAGAACTGCTTGGATGCTTTTATCTAAGAAAAGAATCGATAAAAGCATATTTCCTTTGAAGTAATGTACCTTTCTATTCTGACTTTAATAAAAACAGTTTCAGGAATTGTATCGAGTGTTTGAAGAGTAAACAGGGCTCTTCGCCTTAAGACATTCGGAAAAGGAGAATTCAGGCACCGAAACACACGTTTTAGAAGATTTCGGCTTCAAGTTTTCGGAATTCCTGCAGCTTGGGTGAATTTTAATAACAAGTCTAAGATAAATTCTAAAAATAAGAAAATAAATAGGATTATCTTTTTAATGATATGAATTTCTTGTTTGCAAGAATTCGATACTGATATGCAAAAGTAATCTTAAGAATTGTTCTTCTCTGGTTTATGAAACTAAGTTTTCATTAAACAATTTAAATTTTTTTTAATTTCTTTAAAAGTTACTTTTTAAACTGTAATAAGCGAATGTAAATTAAATTTGAGTCTAAGAACACATACTTTTGGGGATAAATATTATTAAAAAGGTGAACGCTATTATTCTAATATGATATTGTCTCAAAAGGGTTATTTTGAAGCATTTTTATTACTATTTCTCAGTTTTTTTCCTATACGCGCTTAATATTTTAATACGTTTTTAATATTCATCTAGTTCTATGTTTTTTCTAGCATTCTAACAATATTTTGGATAAGAAAAAAACATTTATTCGTCGCGGAGTATCTAAATATTTATTTCTTATCCATTTCTATGAACTTTTCTTCTTTAGTTAAGAGGAAAATGAAGTCACAAAAAGCTCTTGAATTTAATTAAGAAATCCTTAACATCAATTAATGAATATTGACTTTTCAGCGGCCACGCCCTGTATACCAGCATGAAAGTTCGCGCGTATTTCCTGGATACGCTATTGCAAAATATCAATTTTTAAAAGGGTAGTTATTAAAATGAGATCGCGTTTGGGTAAGTGTCAATAAGTACAATTCTTTTAAACAATTTTTATTTAAAAAGAAATGGAAACAATATAAACATAAAACACTAAAACAATATAAAATGACCAAAGAATTAGCTGAATGACATGAAAACAAAAAAAGGAAATTGCCAATTTATGAACTTATATATTTGAATTTGTAATATAAAACTGCAAAGACAGGATGGAAGTAAAAAAAAATAGAAATTGTGATGTAAAAAGCAGAAAGTCAGTTTTATATTCATTTTGCCGACTGAAACCTAAAGTATCGCGCGTATCTCTGAAATACAAATAGCAAATTTGCAGTCCTATTAACGTCTCGAATTCCAGACGATGACTAATAGTTCGTCGAATAGGAAGCCGAATCATTGGAAGAAGAGCCAAAGTCATACTTTCGTAGCGCTCTCTGATAAAAAGATATAAAACGAAATTCTTCTCTAGTGTATACATAAATCGCATATTCACATACGCGTGCCCACTGAAAGTTAATAATTTTTCTACGGTTTAAAGCAGAAATAGTTTTGAGTCAATAAAAAAAATTTAACCATTTTTTCGATCCAGCTAATTAAAAAAAAATGTAATTATTTATTTCCTGATTTAGACGGAAATGATTTGTCAATACTGAATTAATACTATTACACCTACTTTAGATCCCAGCGATTAATTTCTCTAAGAATTTATTATATTTTTTAAAGAAAAACGATAATATTATACATTAATTTCTCTAAGAACTCGACAGAAAGGAACAACAATATTCAGAACTAAAACCTTCTGATTTCTCAATTTTGCCTGATATGCGTTGTATTGTAAACTAAAAAGAAAATACTGATCATAAACTGGCAAAAATAAGTTTCATACTTAATATTAAGAAATTGTCAGATATTTTATATATTTATTTTTCAGAATTTATTGTATTTTTTAAGAATAACGATAATATCAAACATTAAAATAAAGGATACGCATCACCATTATGATATGTATCATTTAAAACCAAACAACTTTCTACCATTTATTTGAAAATAAACCTGGAACACATACAACAGTGAAAAAGTCCATCTAGATGTTTATGTAATAGAAATTACAATGTGTTTTCTGATAAATTTTTTTGAACCTATTCATTATATTACAAAGTTATGAAAGGTAAAAGAAAGAAACAAAAAAACTTGTGTTACTCAAAATCGATATCTTCTTCGATAGTGAAACCTTCAACAACAAAAGATAAAAATGTTAATTTAGATCCATTTTCAGGTGCAGAGACACAACGGAAATGGGTTTTCTACTTCATAACCCGAAAAAGCAATTATATTACTTCAATGTCTTCTACAAGATTTTTTTAACATTGCTTTAATTAAAAAAAATGTCATTCTAATTTTATTATCTAAATTTTAAAACAACTGACACTATTATTTAATTGAAACGAAAATGTTCTTTAAAACTCGCCATTACAACACAACGATATATTTTAATGCGATGCTGGATGTTCATAAGTAATCATAAAATTTATTGGAAAAATAAAGTTCTAAATATATCTTCAAAATTAATTTCAGAGGACAAAATTTATAATAAGATAACATTTAAAAAAGACAAAATTCATTAATATTTTAAAAAATTGCACAGAAATAAAATCGGTATCACAGAAAAGCTAATATTTTAATTAAAAAGTATTGTAGAAATGGCAATTATGAGATAATATGTTTCCAAGCTGTAGAAATACCTATTGAGGAAAAATGTGAAAATTTCGATGAATTTTTAATTAAGGTATCTGCCTTCGTTGAAAACTAATTTTTGACCTAAAATCCCAAATGTTTTAATGTCTAATATGAAAGTATGTCTTTAAAAATATTTTTTATTTTACATATTTGATGATCAGAAGTGAAATTAAAGACATTTTATTAGAAGTAAACAGCTGAAAAATGAATAGTAAACAATATGATAAAGAAGCATTATTCGTTGTTTTTACTTAAGATATTTAAATTGATTGTTTATTTTTTAATATTTTCCATATACCAAATACTATTTTGGAAGATTTTTAGAATGAATTTCTTTGTTTTCTATGACATTGTTGCAAATTTAGGTAATTTTGAATCATTGCAGTTTCTTGATTTTTAATTAATACATTAATTGTTATGGACGTAGGGAAAAAATAAACGTAGAAAAAGCTCATAAATTGTACTTTTGACTAATATTAATCACTAAAAGTATCTCCATATGTGCTAGCATGCATACAAAATAATTAGTTGACTGAACAAAAATATTCAAATCTGTCGACCGTGGCTGAATGGTTGATAACGATAATTACTCATGAGGCTGAGGAAAACGACTTAGTAAATTTTTCAGCATGAAAATACTAAAAAATTATCTAAGTTGGAGAAAAAGAAGGACTAGTCTAGAAAACTGGGGAGTATTGCAGAATTTTTTTTTCTCATAGTAAGTTAAAAACATAAACTTTAAACTCATTTTTCGCGAAATGTGATTTTTTCCAAAATTTTCATTTTTCAAACACAATAATATAAAATTCAATTTAAAATATCATCCTGAAATTTGGCTTACATATTATTTACTGTATAGGTAATGAACCAAAAGATAAGTGCTATGATGTTCCATTAAAAAGTTATGTAGCTTTTAAGGTTTGAAAAAGGCCAAAATTCTTTAAAAAAATCATGATTCAACACTTAAAATCTTATAATTTACATGTTTTTTGAGACATTGCAAAACCTTTTCTTCAGGACCTAGTCAATAGTTGAATGATTATATAGACTAAAGGATTTATATTTCTCGTAATTTTTTTTTGAACAAGAGTGTTTGAAAAAGTTTAAATTTAGTTCAAAAAATTGTAAATTTTTCAAATATTTATTTATTATAAACTTTTTCTATGGTTTATTAAGATTTAACATAAATGACATATAAAAATACAAAAATATTGCTTCAAATATCATTATTAAAAAAAGCCTCTGAATGTAGTCGGATACCTTAAAAGTCTAATTGAAATTTTGAAAACCTCTTTCTAAAATCCAAGGCATGTCACATTTGGTAGCTGCCTTGTGCCGCTTTTTGAATGATTTTCAAATAACGCATGTAACATAATGCATTTGCAAATAGTGAACCAGCCCATAAATATTATCAAGTTAAAATGAAAACGTTGTATTCATTTATTTTTATTTATATACAATTGCAACATGTCTTATTTGCTCAATGGCCCTTCCTGTATTCGGAATACCGGGATTGAAATTATAAACCAATGAAAATCCACTCGAAATTAGTTTACATGAAGCGAGATTTGCTGAAATTGCTGCTACAAAATAAGAGTGCCATTTTCCAATAATGAAACTGGGACTAACACGCAAGAACCAACGATTTTATGCTATTTGCAGTTAATGGGACTGTCTTGGGTTCGTCCATTTAGTGTAGGACTACGTTCCTCCCAATGGGGTCTCAGGAAGGAATTTCATTCACACGCCGGAACGCCACAAAATACGTTGTATGGGATGTCCTCTATATCTCGTTAACTACATATGTCAAACACACAAGTAATGTTTAATTTTAGAGATAAATGGTAACAACAGAAGTTACAAAAAAGCATTGAAAACCGGAATTGTAGCTCAGCTACTACTGAGTCGCAAAGTTGGTCAAAAATGTGCATGAATTGGTGAAGCGATCCTCTATATCTTGGTAACTACATATGTTAAACACGTAGCTATTGTCTCCTTTTAGAGATAAAGGGTAACAAGAGAAGTTACAAAAAAAGTGAAAATCGGAATTTCAGTTCAGCGACCACCGAGTCGCAATGTTGGGAAAAAATACGCATGAATTTGTGACGCGATTCTCTATATCTCTGCAACTACATGTGTTAAGAACGTAACTAATGTCTTATTCTAGAGATGAAGAGTAAGAACAGAAATTACAAAAAAATTTGAAAATCGGAATTGTAGTTCAGCGACCACTGAGTCGCAGTTTGGCAAAAATGCGCACGAATTGGTGACGCGATCCTCTGTATCCCGGTAACTACATACGTTAGAAACATAACTAACGTCTTATTTCAGGGATAAAGGGTAACAACAGAAATTACAATAAAAAGAATTGAAAGCCGGAAAAGAATTAAGCGAGTAAAGTAGTCCTACGCCTTTAACATCAGCGACTGTTTCAAGAAGACAGGCTCCAGTCATTTTTTTTCTTGTTCCCTTTGTTCTTTTGCCTCATTGGCTAGGAAGTTTTTTCTTAGCCAGCGGTCTCCGTTTTCTATTTATTGGATTAGGAGCAGCAGTCAATGGATCTGTTTTGTCCAGACAAGCATCCGATGGAGACTGCAGATCTTTGAATTCTTTTATGTAGATGCGCCGAGAGCATTTTGCTCATCTTCCTTCGGCTTTGCTGTCCACGCACAACGCTTTACTAGTTTATTTATTAAGAGATTTATAAAATAGGATTTTCAAAGCTCTTTGTTGTTGAGTGAGATTCCTTTTAAGTTGGATAGTTGAACTTTTCTTTGATTCCCAAACTTGTTTCCGATTACAAGATTCGAAAGCCTTTCTCTTCTTGTAAAATCGCTTTTTCAGTAATTTTGAGTATTTTTGAAGATATTAGTCATATATATTTGAAAGAATGCAAGATAACTTTTAACCTGATTATATTGAAACAAATTCTCCATTCATTTTATGGCATAATATTTATTTCGTAGATTTAGTATTTTTATTCCCTGCCACATAGTAACTCTTACAAACACGGTTTTGACAAACTGCGACTTATATATAAAAAAAGAGGTGCTTTTTCTTTTCACGTTCTATTTAAGGTTTTACCGTGAAGACAAATATATATATATATATATATATGTGAAACGTTGTTCCGTTAAGTGAAGTGTAGAGGTAGTTGAAGAAGATTGCAGTCGTTAAATGTCTAAAACATTTTATTACATTTTGAAGATAAGCAAAATCAAATAAGTTATAGAGTACTCAATAATATATTAAGATTAAACGTTTAACAAATTATGGGAATATTAAATCCATGGTCAGGAGTGGAGAATTAAGCCTGAAAACGGCGTGACTGCTCAATGCGTTACATGATTACGAAAGAGGAAATTACGCAGGCGCGGAGAGTTTTTATAATATCAAAAAGGGAAAAGTACCGAAGTTGAGGCTCTAGAAGCATTGCGACTCTTGCGAGTCTAGTTAGAGTAGAAGTGTTTTTTATTATAGGATTGAAGTAGAAATAATTAGTTCGTAATTAAAAAATAACTGTCGTTAAAAAGGATTTATTTTAAATGTAGGAAAATTTCTAAGTCATTACATATATATATATATATATAAAATATATATATATAACAAATAAGAAACAATCATAACAGAATTGTAAAAGCAACATAATCAACATATTTACCCATAATTTACCCATAAACTACAGTCTTTCCATTTAATTTCAATATTGATTGATTTTTTCATGACATTGATATATATATATATACAGCTGCAGTAGCGAATCTTACAGATTTAATGAAATTTTTTAATTTATGCGAAATAATTAAGAACTCTTTTCATATTAATGTCATCTGAAAGAAAGTAGTTTTAAATTCTAAAGCCAAGTCTGCTTTTTGTAACTTATTTTTAACAATCAGTTGAACCTAATAAAATCGAATAGCAAATTTTTATAGCTGGGCATCTGTAATATGTATTAGCAAGATTCAATTAGGAAAGGAATAATAACTCACAAATAAAATAAAGGTTTAAGGGAAATGGGACGTTCTCGACAAAGAAAATTGTCAAAATTTCAGTTGTAAACAAAGGGGATTTTTTCCAAGTAAATATTATATCTTAATTAAAATATTGTGCACATAGAAAAAATATAATGTTTTCAATATAAAACAGCTTAAAAAATTTGTAACTTAAAGTAATTGTTTTTTAAGAGCAATTCTAAAATGTGCTCTGATAGAACGTGTTTCGAACACGCAGCCTCACGTTGGTACGCTCAGAATACACAATTCTGCCTAAAATCACTCCAAAATTAACATAATATGTGGAAAAAGCTTAATAATGACAGTAAACTTATTTTCATTATAATACATTTAAAATAAAAATTTAAAAATATATTGAATATCATACAACTGAGAAATCTCAAAAATACATGATTTTTTCATTAAAAATATTACCTTAAAATTATATTACAATCCAGAAATGTACAAAACAAGGTTTAATAGTTTCATAATTGTTATAAGTATTATAATATAAAATTTTGTAAACAGTTGTAAACAATGGGTTTTTTTCTAAGTACAAATCATATCTTAGTTTAAATATTGTGCACATAGAAATACTATGTTGTGTTCAATATAGAAAAGCTTAAAAATATTTTTAACTTAGAGTATTTGTATTTTAATAGCAATTCGAAAATGTGCTCCGATAGAACGTATTTAGTACACATAGCTTCACGTTGGTACGCTGAGAAAACACAATTCTGCCAAAAATCACTCTAAAGTTAGCATAATATGTGAATAAAAGCTTAATAATGGCAGTGAACTAATTTTCAATAAAATACATTAGAAATAAAATTTTAAAAATATTAAATAGCATACAACTGAAAAATCTCAAAAATACGTGATTTTTTTTCATTAAAAATATCACCTTAAAATTATATTACTGACCAGAAATGTACAAAAAAAGTTTTAATAGATGCATAATAGTTATAAGTATTATGATATAAAATTTCATACATATTCAATTGAAAGAATTTTTTCTAAGAGTACCTAAATATGGAAAAAAACATGTTTTGAGAAAACTGCAAAAAACTAAATATTTACCTGCAAAAAAATATATATTTTTTATTTTTAAAACTTCCCTGCACCATATTCATCTTGTTTGGATGTTTCTGAAAGTTCAGAAACTCTGTTAATTTGCCGTTTGAGAGTTCTAGTCTCTTTACGAGCTTTCTGAAGCATAAATTCAGCTTCTTTGATACGAAGCATATCGATTTTTTAAAATGAATCACAAGTGTTTTTTCCTGGTGTAATACCCAGATTTTTGAGTATTTCAGTACGACTGTAAACACCGTCCTTGAAGCATAACAAAGCATCCATGACTCCAATTTTTAATGTATTTATACCAATAAATGTGTTTTTTGGAATTCTTTCCCATTCACAATTGTTGAAACTCTCATCGGGGTTTTGAGTTTGCCCATGGATGCATTTTGACAGAAGCTTTTTATCAGCTAACTCCCTGAACACTTTCTTAGTTGCTAGTAAAACAGGTTCTGGTAGAGAATGTTTATGAATACACTTTTCACCAGATGCTAAACTTTTGTTGAACCCGCACCACCTGTCAGATCCCATAGGACACAAACCATGTTGGGGGTTTGGCATCTGTCGATAGTTTGTGGAAATATATAGCCCAAATTAATTTGGACATCTCATCGACTGACTCTGAAGTGTTTCGTCTTATTGACAAGCCGTAATATTTTTGGATTAGCAGAATTTTTGCATCTGTTAGCCGACCACTCCCAGAAATTTTCTTTCCATCTGACAGCTTAGTCGACTTCAATTTATTTCTCAAATTTCTCAACCTGGTTCCCATTCTTTAATGGACATGAACAATGCACTCGAGTTTTTCTACTACTAATTCGTCTTCATACACTTTTGACTCACTGATTTTTAAAAAACCTTTCGAGTCACCAAGATATTTTGCATAACGAACGTTCCTCTTGGAAACAGAACGCTGAAACATTCGAATTGCACCTTCACTTTCCATTCCACCACTGTATCCTTCATAATTTTTTTGGCAGTCTTTACAGTCTTTTGATTTGTTTTCACATGTAAAACAATATTTACATAAACATTCAAAATCTATAACTTTACCAGTATCCAATGATGTGGTCGTGATGACACCATTTATAGATGTATGACCCTTTTTTTGCCAGGTGCCATCCAGAGCTACTGTTATATCTCGAGAATTATCATTTCTCGAGACAGCACCTTCGACAGCTTTCAGCATTGATTTTGAGCATGCAGATGAAAGCGCTCGACATTAAGAAGAATTTAATCTTTCAAATTTTGCAGGTGGGGGTGTCAAGTTCATTACCGCACACAATGCGCGAGCAGCACATTTGCGTTTTCCAGTGCATCGCATTCCATACATTAATCTAGTATTTATGTCATAGCCATTTTTAGAAATATAAGATGTCATTGAACTTCTAGAATAACCACACGATTTGCATACAAAAAGTAAGGATGTAACAAGCCTCCTTCGACTATTCATTTCTTCTAGAACATCAAAGCAATCAGTGCTGCTGCAATGCTTACATTTTGAAACTGTATTCAAAATTGTTTTTATAACATTTAAGTGTTGATATTAGTACTCTCCTCACTGCATAAACGTTTATCGTTTTCATCCACATGGTTCGCCGAAAACAAATCACTACTATTCAACTTTCTTTTTGATGCACTTGCATTCAACAGTTCCTTATCAGCAGATTTCTCTTTCTGCTTTGTGTCAGTAAATTCATAACGCTGGCATTTTCTCTTACCGAATTTTTTATGCCTGGGCATACTTTAATATTATGTTATTTGAGAAATAACAGAAAAAAATATAAGCTCAGATTGATGAAACGAAAAACGAAATCAGAATTGCGAAATTCAGAACAATCGCACAAAACACGATGTAAGCACAATTGAAGTTTACACAGCTTGTAAAGTACAATGATAGTTTATTCAGTTGTTTGTATCCTTTCATGACATATCAAAATTATAAAAAAATTAAAAAATGTATGTAAATTAAAAGTGCTTCTAAGCGTTTCTCTGAAATTATGTCCCTTTAAAAAGGGCGTGGCACCTTTGTTTACATTTGAATGAATTTTTAAATTTTAATTTAGTGCCTTTCGGCATCTCGGACCTATGCATAATATATATTGCTGGAATCAGCAAAAAATCCTCTATTTTTTGAAACTGAAATTAAAAAATCGATTTTTTTTTGAAGTTGTATAACGTCCCAGTTCCCATCAATTTGAGATATAACACTTTTTCTAACCTCAATTCAAATGTTGCTATAGGATTTCGTTGCTAGTTTGTGGTAATTGAGCACAAAATTCGGTACAATCATATTTTTTATTTGCATTATGATTAGGGTTGGGTGATACTGTATCAACTTGATACTTTACATCAGGTACGCAAACGTATCAGATACACCTAAATGATACAGACCGAAAGTATCAGGTACTCGGTATCAGTTCTCGGACTCGAATGATAACGATAAGTAATCGCTTCCATCGCGTTCCTTTTCGGTCGGCTGATACGAAGTATCATATGATACATTTTGTATCATATGATACTTGTATTATGTTGATATATCAGATTGATGCGTTTCCGGGTTTGGGATTGCTTTGCGCTTCGCGTTTTCGGTACATGATGAAGTGCATGAGGCCTTGATATTGAAGTCATGACGGGTGAGGGGGGAGAGAGAAATAAATAGTTAAGAGTATCGGAAGGCTGGATTCCCGAACTGGGAGTGTTCTGTGTGGGATTGATATGTAATGCGTTAATTTTGTGGAAAAGATACGATAGGATTTCAGCATCATAAGCACGTGTAGGAACATCTCGATCGAAAATGATCCCCTAAGTAGGTAGGTACTTCCTTATCAAAGAACGATTAAGATAGTGGCGAGAAGAGAGGTACAATTTTCTGTATTAAAAAAAACCTAATCAAAAAACATTTTTGCATGATTGTGACATCCTTTCCATGAGAGCTCCTTTTGTAGGTAGTGGTATTGATCTTACATGACAAAAAACCAAGATTATCTTCTGACAAAGTAAAAAAATTGGTTTTTTAAAACTATAATTAGATTATTTTTATCTCTCTCTTTAATTTTTTTGTTGCTGTACCTTGTATGTTCTCAATGTTATACTTTTGTTAATATACCTATTTCCCTCTTTTCGTAATTAAAGAGAAATTTCCCTTTTTGTTTTAAATTGTTCATATTACACTCTATATATTAATAGACGTTTAGCTTTAACTATTATCTCCATGTATTCCAAAGTTGCTCGTTAATTTTAGCTTAGTTGCTAATTTTAATTTTGTACTTTATTTCTTAAAGCATTTTTAAAAAGTAAAGACTTTTCTAAAACTTAAAAGAATGATAGCAACAGTTTCATTTTGTTTTTAAGTATTTCATCGTATATTTATATTTTAAAATATAAAGATTTTCTGTTTAATTATATTTTTTGAATTGCTATATTCTGAAAATTCTATTTATGTTCAGCATTTAATGTTTATGTTCAATTTATTTTACTAATAATAATTCTGTTGATTGAGTTACTTATTTGTTTTGAATAAAGAAATGCTTAAAGCAAAATACATTTATTTAATCATATAAAATCCCATCTTATCAATCTTATATACTTAATAAACATTGCAAGAAAAGGTAAAAAAATGCGTTAGAAATAATTTTATTCCAGGTAAAGATAAGAAATTATAATATATAGAGTTAGTTTAAAAAAACACACACACATAACACTTGCTAGCGTTGCCAAGGCAGAAATCTCGTATAACTACCCGATTGCCTACCCAGTTCTGTACCGACAGGATGGGATAGGTAATGGGCTGTATCAGATACAAAAGTATCAAGTAAAAGTATCAGGTACAAGCGCGTATTAGTATCAACTTGTACCTGATACAGCAAAACCTGGTATCAACCCAACTCTAATCCTGATATAGAAGATTTTGGCTACAAGCAATATCAGAAAATTTTCTGATATGTAAATAAAAAAATAGGGCAAAATTAGTTTAATAAATTTTTACGTGGTATTTAGACCCTCCAATTAATACGACAACGTTTCCTTGTAAACATTTAAAACAAATTTAACTTTAAACTCAAAATTAATTTACTGTATCCATTATAATATCGAACACAAGCACCTCGTTTTACTTAATATATTTTCATTAACATTTCGGGTTACGGCACCTTCTGAACCAATTATGCTCGACATACTTATAATAATATTCTCCTTTGATGAGTTTTTTCGCTTTCTATATGTGATATTTCTCTCAAATGTTTCCTAGTGTGAGGAATGAGTTCCGTAAATAGAATTTTGAAAAAATGCTGGGAATTTCAAAAACAAATATAGAGTATGATTATGATTGTGCATATATGTTTAAATGAAACATAAATAAAAGGCAGTCATTATTCTCATACTAAAAATATGCTTCTGCCTTAAAATTTTACCGACAACTACTGTGAAAGAAAGGTTTATTCTGTTTTCGGTGAATAATTAAACACAACATTCTATATACAGCTTATCAGCAACACAGCATACAAAAACTGTATTCAAAAAATATTTAAAGTTTTAAGTATATTGTACGTAAAAACTTATACAGGAAAAATTAATTTATTTATATAAGTTCATCTTCTTTTGAGCCCGAAGCATTCAAATTTTGATTTATTAAGGAATGTATGCTCCGCGCATACGGATCACTTTTGATACCAATGAAATAAAAGTAATGTCACTCAACACATGTCGTAATTTCCTTTCAAGAAGCCAATCTGTTACGTTCTGAGGTGATCCACTTCAAATTCTGAAAACCAATAAAGTATAATCCAGCTGCTTCCCTGCATTTTCATTTCTTCTAGTTTCATCTTGCGAGATTTGAATAGAGAAAATGGAAAGAGAAAAGAGCAAAGAAATCCTACAATATCAAAATCTCCTTTTTTCCTTGAAGTTTTGCTTAAGGACACAGAATTGTCTACATAAAATAAAATTCCATCATTTCGTATGCGTGGAAAAAAGTATAATTTTATTTTCATGACACGTCAGCTTTTATTTAGAACTAAAGTTACCAGCCATGAGAGAAAAAAAGATGGCGTTACAGCCTAAATAAACCATAGATACATTTTCCCCGACTTTCTTAACTTTTTTTTAGCTTTCGAATCTCATTCAATATTCTTGAATGGTATTGACTGAACGCACAAATCTTTATTTCCCCTCACAAAATTAAAGCTTATTTCAATGCATTTGATATTAATTGAATGCTCTTTCGGTAATTCATTGGATTCAAATTGAATTATGAAAAAAAACGATAATAACTCATTCGAAAAATCCATAAAAATGACAGTTAAATATAGATATTGCAAACTACATATCGTGAAAAGATATCGGTACACATCTGTAAAACCGCATTTCCTGTTATGTTAGTCTCGTGGTTGGAAAGAAAGTTTTGCGGAAAGTCGTATTGGATTGGAGTCAATGACCCCCGAACTTTGCGAATTTGGCTACAAAAGGAAGGTCATCGAAAATGTTAGAAATTTGGTCCAATCTCTACTAAGGACGTAGTTATGAAGAACCTTCTAGATCGTTCTTTGTGACGTCATTCCCCGTTGGAAAAGTTATAAAAACCCGGAGATGCTGAAAGGTTTGAATGTCTTTGGAGTGAGCTTGAACGTCTTGAATCTCTCTTTCGAGTATCAACTCCCAATCTCTTTTGCGAATTGGTCAGCTGTTAGACGCTGAAAGCTATTGTTCGTGCTATTATTGTTAGTGCTTTGCAATCTGCTTGTGTAGCTAATATGTGCAAGAGCTGTTCTTTTATTGATTCCTGTGTTCGAGTTTCTAGAATATTCGTTAAATAAAGCGCCATTTTCAATAAACCATCTTCTTGGTATGCTTTCACCATACTCTCAGCTGACGATTTTTGAACCAATATTATAGCAATACAATGCTGTTTTACAACCATGTTTGAGTACTTTATATTATTTAATTGCAAATTTATTATCTTATTGTCCCACATCCAATAATACCAATTTTTTACGATAATTCATTTCACGAAACTTTATTATTATCTCATTAAAAGACAAGGATAAAGATAATTTTTGAATCACTTCATTGCATTCTGAAGCTCACTAAACTGTGAAGTACAATTCTTTATTTGATATACTTGAATCATTTACGTTGATACTAATAATTTATTATTTACGCCTGAAGAATTGAAAATTAGGATTTTTACGAAGCTATTATACATATTTCTTTCATTTCATTCAATACGTTAATTTTTCTGAAAGATGTGCAGATCTGTCCTTAATTACCTCCCTTTCGGCTATAGCTTATGAATATACAATAGAGTTGCTGATGTGACAATTTGTAAAGAATCCTTTGTCTCAATAGCATGTGTGTGAAAATATTTCTCTGAATACTTACAAGAGAAACTATATAAAGTTTCTTTGCTGCACCAAGAATAAGTTATTTTTTTCTAGACTGTTACTTTTACTTGCAGGGCCGGATTACCAAAAAGGCAAGTGCCTAGGGTCCTTCAATATTGGAGGGGGGGATTTTTGCATTATTTACGAGGTAAATTCATTTAACCCTGTCATTTACAGGGGTCCCATGTTCATTCAACCGGTTCAGTCGCTGTAATAGCGTCAGGCACGGGAACATGGGGCGGCGTTCTGTCATTTACAGGGTAACAAAAAAGTATAGAGATCATTTTTGAAGGTTTCTATTTCCAAAAGTTATTACACAAATTTAGCGATGCTTCTCAATATGTCGACCTTCGGCATAATAGATTTGCCTACTACGCTTCGGCCATGATTTCAAAGCCCGCAAAATCATTTCCTGGGGGATTTTATTCACCTCTTCATAAATAGCCTTTTGAAGGCGCTCAGTGTAGAAACTCTTCGCTTATTCAGTTTGTTTTTCAGATGTCCTCATAGGAAATAGTCACATGGTGTAGCGTCAGAACTCTTTGGCATCCATTGTTGTGGCTTCAGGAATTGCACTTGCTGATCCATGAGGAATTTCTGGGTGACCCTAGCTGCATGCGATGGGGCAGAATCCTGATGGAAAACAGCATCACCATTTGGTTACAATTTGCAGTAATCATTCTTAAGAAAGGACTTTAATATCTTCTGTATGCAATACTCAGAATTTATTTTGGCCCCAGGTTGCACAAACCGTGGTTTGGTAACATCATTGGCGGAAATGTCCATCCAAACCATTATGCCTTTGGGCTGAGGCACCGTGGTTGATGGAGTCAAGTCTCGCCTGTTCTGGTCACGGATAAGATATTGAACTTTAGATTTAGCATTGGTATCGGATAGATAGATCCCAGCTTCATCAATTTTCGCCATCTGTCCTTACGGAGAAGCTTGTAGAATGGCCATGAACATTGCCTCCTAATCTGCACCGATCTCTCATTCAAGTGATGACAATTAGGTTTTTTTTGGCATTTTTTCTTTAATGTATGTTTTAGTTGATAGCTTACAACTTGCTAGATCAGGTTAAGAGCTTTAGCCGTGCTTGCCTGTGTTGGTGGATCCGGTTTCGATGTCATCTTCTCAAACCTCTGCAAATCTTATGCCTTCAATTTACTTTGACGTGCACTTTTTATTGGTTTTGAATCATTTTTCGTCGATCTGAGTTTTGAGTTCTTGATGCGGTTGATATGGCTGAGTCAAATCGCAATACCTTTCTTTTTAAAATGGGTTTGTATAGTCCCGTGGCTCCATCGAAGTTCTAAAAGTGCTCGTACTTGACCAATAAGTATTTGGTCAAATTTCTTCAAAGGCATTATTGTGATTTTATCGAACAGTATTGCAATCGAAAGTCTAATAGCGGAGCTCTCGATCTGTACGCTGCATATGTGAAAAGGTTTTATAACTTAACTGGTAGATAACCACAAAAGTGATCCCTATAGTTTTTTGTTGCCCTGTAATTTATAAAAACCATGCACTCGAGCTTAAAGTTAAAACCAAGTATCGCTTAAATTTCAGAACAATATTCTTAGAGATTTTTTCGTGCTTTCAATTTCGCTTGCAGATCACTGCGGGTCCAGTTCGTTTGCAGTTGGCTGACTGACTCAAGAGTCCTGGCAAACTTTGATTTAGAGTATTTAGATTGTGCCAAAAAATTGTTAGAAATTACTGTTAAATTTAAACCCGAAATTAAATATTTTAATATTATTATTAAATTAATAATAAATATATTAAATTAATTATTCTTAATATTTGTTCCTTAAATATTCTTGCATAGAGATTAAAAGAAAATCAATGAAAAATATTTGTCTTGCAAGTTGGGGAGGGGAAAAGGGGCCTCCGAAACTGCACTGCCTATAGGCCTATATAGGGCTTAATCAGTAGGGATGGCGGTTATTGCGAAAATAACCGTTTTTCGGTTAATCAGGATTTTTTCAAGTCCGTTTTAACCTTGAAGACCACCCAAAATAACCGTGTTTTGAAACAACCGGTTTTCGGGGGTTTTTTTATAAAAAAACAAACGCTATTTGTAGACAATATTTTTTATTAATATTGTTTTTACAGGAAATCAATCCATTGGCCAATATTTATCTATTCATAAAGACTCTTACAGTAATCCGTCAACCAACAGATGCCGCTAGGAAGCGGTTGTCGGTGATTGGCCTAAGATGATGAAATTCAACACTTCATAGCTTTGTAAATTTTAGTCTAATCGAAACTAAAATCGAGCCTATCTTCCGATCTGGTTTTTTCACCAGGTTATTGGATTTAAAAAATAATCGGTTATAACCGGGACAGAAAAATAACTGAAAAAAACCAATTAACCGAAATAAAAAAAACATGTTTTCAGTTAAAACCGGTAGGTTTTTCCCATACCTATTTATCAGCCCTGTTTACTTGAGTATTGTCGACTTCATTTATTGGCTTCGAAGGTCAGCTTCAATCGCAGATAGATAATTCTTTATTAAATTATACAAAAAAAAATTAGCAAAGAGTTAATTTAATTCACAAAATTAAAATTTCCCTTTATTAAATTAATTTTTATTATTAAATATCCTACAATTGTCGTTGTCATATTATCAAAAATAAATTATAGATGAAAGATAATAAGAGATTATTCATTGAACAATTTTCTCGTGCAGGTTTTGAGTTCAAACGAAATATGTTTGCTTTGTACATGAAAAAAACCCCCCGAAGAAGTACAATGCATTAATGAATGCGAACACAAAGGCAAAACTTTCTTTTACGATGCGTCATTCCTTAAGAGCTGTGTTTCTACCAATATACCTAATTTTTGTCTTTCTTTCTTTTGTATTGTTGTTATATTTGTGATACTGAATTACAAAAAATAGCTGCCAAAACTTCAGAAACAAATCTCCAGAATAATGCTTTAACGCTGCAACCTATGTAATAAACGAAAAACAAACTTCAGAACTATCTCCATAATATTTAACTGTAAGTCAGCCCTTTGGAAAACTTTCTACTGTTTCAAAATTATGAGAGAAGAAAAGATTAATTATTTCGCTTAAATGATTTTTTTTGTCCTTTTTCTGCTTTGTAAACTATGTAATAATAAATATGATTAATCTCAAGAACGTATTTGAAGAACTACCCAATGATCAATGACTTTCGGAATTTTTAAAGCCATAAATTTTTGTCTTCATGCTACATTAGTCTGAGTTGACATTTGTATGCCTTGTTAAAAGATGTAGCTATTTGATTTCTAAAAACATGAAAACATTTACGAGATATTTTAAAACCATTGATATGAAATAATTCAAAAAATATACAAAGAAATGATTCAAATTCTCTCTCTTTCAAAATGTAAAAGAATAAAAATTATCTCCGTCTTATTATTACTTACGCCATAGGCTAGTTTATGGCAAGAATTCTGCATGAGATCAACTCAAGCATAAATCAAAGAAATTCCTTTTCCTCAACTTCGTAGTCATTAATTAGTTATAGTTAAGTTTTTATAACAGAAGCATTCTTCTAGAAATATATGGACTCCTTCCGCCTTATTTCTTCTACTATTTCTAATTAATTCTACACAATCTTTATTTGAATTTGAAGGACCAAAGATTAACGGTTCGATAACGTTTTCTATGAAAAAGGAACAAATAAAGAAATATGGCTTGTGGTTGTAAAAAGATGGACAGGGGTGTTCAAAAAATAACATGAAAACTTTGATATGTTTGTTCAAGTAGCTAACTCGTAAATATTAACAGTAGCTTATTGCACGTTTCCGATGAGTTGCTACTTGTTAGGCGATTCAAAGAGTTATTCTTTCGTATTGGAGATATGTCTGAAAAAGTGGCGGATTGATTAAGCTGATAGACTTTGAAAAATGACAGCCTTGAAGGGTTTCGCGCTTTGGCATTTGAATATGTTCGAAAATCAAAGACAAATGCAAAAACTGAGAGACAACTGAAAGGCTGCAAATTTTTGTTTACAATATTATTTCTCTTTGATTTCATATTTTCAGGGAACTCGTTAAATCTCAAACAGATTCATTATCTCAGATAGAATTTTCCCATAAGAGGAAATGATTGATTCGTTTTTTGCATTAATAAGTTCCAAGCTGTTTAATAAAATGGCGAGAAAAAATTTATCCTGAACTTTCTGAAAGAAATTACTGCTTTGATTTCTGTTTATATTTCATATTCACAAATAATTTTTTAAAGTCCAACCCTATAATGATGGTTTTGGGCGGTTTCGAACTATAGGATGCTTATGATTTAATAGCAACTCAAGCCGTTTCGATGTTAATGGGTTAAAACCAAATTATTCTGTTCCTGATTTTTGCATAATCAGTTTCAAACTGTTCATGAGAGTTTTCAAATATTTTGATAAGTTTTCGACTTGCTGATCTATGTACTTACTGTGATGACATGGTTGAGGTTGCCAGGCATTTAAAATTATAATGTTATGAATTCTCTTATGAAAGAAAATACTTAGAATTTTGCCCCATTTAAAAGCTACAAGGACAATTTTGGTGAGGAAAAAGTGTATTCATTCATAAACTACCAAAGATTATTAGACTTTTGTCCAAAATTAATGTTGCAAACAGGAAGCGTGCATTATCTTGAACAACAAATGAATCTAGGTCTCTGAAATAATTTTCTTATATGTTCAAAACTATGGGAAGTTATTCTTAATATATCAAAAGAAATAATATAACCCCAAAAGCAGTTAAATTTTTCTGCTTTTAAAATGCGAAGAAAAAGGACCGTAACCTCACACTTAACATTTCCTTAACGCTTCTCACCAATCGCAAGTGTAGCCATTCCCGACGGCCTTTTAAGCTTCATACCCGACATTATTCCTGAAAATATCATTGTTCATAGTTTGTTTCAACAAATCTCATTTTTTTAACGGTGAAGATATTTAATCCTAGAAGGATTGAAAATTGGGCTGACCTCTTAAAATGCTTTATCCCATTTCACACAAATCGGGCTTTAAGAAATTTAAAACTGGTAACCCCATTTGGTGAGCACATTCTTCCCCAGTTAAAAAATCAACCAAGTGAGCTCTGAGTAGTCTCGTTCAATCGTCCATAAAAGAGAGTTGTCTGCAACAGACCCCCAGGAAACTTCACACAAGATTAATATACCATTTTAATACTTGATCATATTGGCGGCATCAAATACATGTTTTATGGCACATTGCATTACACCACTTGCATCCCCTTGTTTAAAACCATTTGGATCCTTTTCGGTTGGATGGATGGAGATGGATTTCAGTTTTTAAAAAGGAAAATGCATATAAGAAGGACAAAAACAAACAATAAAGAAAAAAAGAGACATACACTGGGCAATGGACAAACATAAGAAAAACAGGTAAAACGAAACAATAAGAAAAAATGATCGAAATATAAGAGATAAAGTATAAAAAAATTAAAAGCTACCGGATATGTGTGTCAGTCCAAGAGGATAAGTGCTCAAAGACTTTCCTCTACAGTGAGATCGTTCTCGTCGCACATGAAGCGCATTAAGAGTCAAAGTCGAGTTCTTGACAAGTTATTAGTTAGAATGTTTTTAACCACTGTAGTTTATTCTGCAATAGAGCAATTTGGAAATGTCAGGTACATTGTACAAACATTGAACATAAATATTTTGCATAAACATTCAACATCATGCCTCCTCACACAAGGGTGCCTCGTCCACCAAAGTCATTGCTTCACTTTTAATTAAAAATACAAAGCGAGTCCAACCTTATCACCAGATAAAAACTTGGGTATAATCCCTCTCTCAACTGAATCTAGAATGATTAGCGAAGAGGGCATGGCACCAATCTTGCTTTCCACAAGAGTGGTGTTCTTAGCTCTGCAAGCGGATGGGGGTGGGTTCTCTTCTGAAAAGCATGGAGAGGAAAAAACACCATGGGTTATCAGGTATTCGGTCCATATCCGCTTAGTATCTGCGTATAAAGTTTGTTAAGATTTTGTCTTCGTGCAATGCTAATCAAAATATTTATGAATTAGGTTACGTTACTTAAGAAATATTAAGTATCAAAATTTTCTGGCAAGTTTGATGAATATAATTCATTCCTTCGTGTTACAGACTTTTGTATGTGATCAGTGAAGAAATATGTCTTTTCCAACTTTTGTTGTTTTCCAATTCTAGAAATCGCGATGGCTTGATATTAGAATTTCAGCTCCGTTATCTCAGTTTCAAGGGTGAAAATGAAGACTTTAATCGTCATATGTGATCGTCTGATACATTTTAAATCAATCAAGATCCAATGTCTTACCGCTCGTGTGTTGCTAAAGTTCGGAAAGGGGATGGCGATGTACGTATCATCTTTATCTTCCCACGGCTGAAGCGCAGAGAACTAGAATGTACGACCAACAGTTTTCTCTAAACTTAGCTAAGTATCATACGGTAAAGGAAAAAAAATAATATATTTCGAAACCATAAAAGACGAAACGAGTCTTATTTACCCTATATTGGGCAGCAGCAATTATCAAATGTTTCTCTTTTAATGTTTGTAAAAAATTGTTACAAAAATCGTCCTGTGGGTGTAGGTGAATGTAGTGCAGCAAACAGGATAATAATGAAAAAAAATAATGACTCTTTATTACACCAAAGTGTCAACAAAACCCTAAGCGCAAACAACAAAACTGAACAGCAGTTGTCTCAATTAACAAAGGCAGATAGCAGATCACTAAAAAGTATCAGCACTTTCAATAGCTCTCAACTCACTAGCTTGTACTGCGATCAAAGCTCTAAAGATGATTGATTCTGGTTTGAGTATCTTGCTTTTTATACGTTTTCTATAGGATGTGATGTCACATAGATTTCTCTCGAAAGTTCTTGATATTTCCGTTCCTAGAAGTTATAGGGCCATATTTTTTGTACTTTCTAGATGCTTCGTTTTTCGCCAAAGTCATCAAAATAGTCGCCAAGTTCGGCGTTCATTGACTTGGCTTCAAGTAAATCCTCTGTGACACTCTCTTTCTGATTATAAGATTAGCATATCAGGGAAGAAACTTTACAGTTTTGAAACAATATGAAGTCAAGCTCACAGAGTTCAGCGAAATTTCGGGTTGGTCCATTCTGATTCTCAACGCCTTTATTACGATATTTTTCTCAACATTTACCTCGTGTAGCTTCAAAAAAAGCGTGTTTTTAACTAACTGCAATTACTGAAACTTGCTAAATTTCTTAGAAAATTTCCTTGTGAGATTTAGTTTGGACTGCTCGCCACAGTTGACCTCTTTACGTGCTAGCATGCTCTTCTAATGATATAAATTCACAGTGGAAATTGTTGCCTCAGAGAAATTTTCTTAGGAACATGACAAAATTTAAAAAATACATCGCAAGTAAAAATTTTAATAGACATATAGCATACGAAACATGTGGAAGTATGTAATTTTTTCAGTTTTAGGAATTATTTTGATATTCAACGATATTTTAAGCACCAAATGATAATAAATAGTTACTAAAACAACAAATATTTGTGAATTAATCTCCGTACCGAATTTTATATCGCATATTTCAAAATTTACCTAAAATAGCAATTTGTATATCATTTAACACTGAATAACTTAATAAAACACAAAATTCTAGTGGGGGAGTGTAGAGCATGAATTAAAAATGTTCTGTGATGATTTTCGAAAAGTTTATCTTTATCGTTTCTTGTTGTCTATTTTAATAAATTGATAGAACAATAAACTGAAAGTTAATGAATGCGATTAGCATTTTTATCTTTTACATTTATATAAAAAATATTGGTATTAAAAATTTTAAAAAATGAAGAAGAAGCAAGATATTCGTTTTTATTTCTCATTGGTTTCCTCAGTACCCATTCCCATTACTCAATACCCACCCATTTATTCATTCTTTTCAGAAGTTTTTACTTCTATACGGTATGAGCGTTGGCAGTCAAAGAAACACAAATTTCAAAAGTTTTCTCTTCTTCATTAGCAGGCATCCATTTCAAATTCAATTTAATTCCAGATGTTCATTCAAACCAATTTTTCACGAATAGATTAATGTTAAGTTCTTATCCATTACAGGAACTATTAATCTACATTAGACAATATAACAGAAATATAAAAATATATTCTAACATTATTTATTATTTTATTTTGATTATTTCAAGCAATATAATTTTTCTGGTCTGTTTTGTCTTTGGAGCATCATAGCTGCAAAGAAGAAAAAAAACAACTTTTTATACGATAACTATAATGGCAGTAGGAAAGGCGGTTATTGCGAATATAACCGCTTTTTGGTTATTTAGGTTTTTTTCATCTCCGGTTTAACTTAACGGTTATAACCGGTCAAAGCAACCGGTTTTTGAAATAACCGGTTTTCAGGTATTTTTTATAAAAAACAAACGCCGTTTGTAGACAAAATTTCTTATTAATATTGTTTTTACAGGAAATCAATCCATTACCCAATATTTATCTGTTCATAAAGACTCTTTCAGTTATCCGCCTACCAACTGACCTCTAGGAAGCTGTAGTCCGTGATTGGCCTAAGATGATGTCATTCAAAGCTTCATAAATTAGTAATTTTCATAACATAATTGGTAATTGGGCTATTTTCCGATCCAGATTATTTACCCGGATATTGAATTTTAAAAAATAACCGGTTATAATCGGGACAAAAAATAACCGAAAAAACGGCCAACCAAAAAAAAAATCCAGTTTTCGGTTAAAACCGGCAGGTTTATTCCCATCTCTAATTGACAGCTCATTAGAATTGTGCCTTAAGAGTAATGAAGTTAAAAACTCACAAATAAGTACTACAATGCATACGATCAAGCAATTGCTTTCCAACTCTAAATGTGATTTGATTTTAAAAAGATTTTTTAAATTAATAAGTCAAAAATAAAAAATAAACTCTTATGTTTTCTTTTATTATGATGAACGCAATTTATATATAAGCAAAGCATAGTTACTAGTAAAATAAATACAAAGCAAAGTTTTTTAAAATAATTTTTATGTTTTATAATATCAGAAATATTAATGAATAGAATTAATTTTCATATTTGATCTGAAAAAATAAAACTTTCAATTATTAAACCAGGAGGTATGATTTTAAACAGATTTTTTAAATTAATAAGTCATAAATCAAATAATTTCTTATGTTTTCTTCTGTAATGATAAAAGCAATTAATATATAAGCAAATTATAGTTACTAATAAAAATACAAAGAAAAGTAATTAAAAGAAATTTTATGTTTTATAACATCAGAAATATTAATGAATGGAATTAATTTGGATATTTGATATGAAAAAACAAAACCTTCAATTATTAAACCAGGAGGTATTTTGAATCTTGAATCAGTAGTTATTTACTTTTCAAAGTTCTAACAAGAGAATAAAGTTTGTTTATGCGTTGAGGAAGAACGACTGCCAAACCGCGATTTTCTTCGTTGGAGAATCAAACTTTTTTTGAGACTTCTGTCAAGCGTTTCATCGTAATGAGACCTGCTCGAATGCCTCATTTATAAAAAGAAACCGATGTAAGGAT
>BGPR01003533.1:90193-127651 GCA_013235015.1 Araneus ventricosus
CCTCATTTATAAAAAGAAACCGATGTAAGGATAATGTTTCGTTTGAAGTAAGGTGGCTTTCATTTATTTTTTTCCAGATTTAGAAACTTTATTGAGTTCTTAAATTGCAAACATCACTCTTTGGCCTCGAGGTATTCATAAAAGGAGGATTCTGGTATGGAAACACATGTTTGAAATATTCATTTTCATTTTTTTTTGCAATCCTTGCAGCTTGGGTAATCTTGAATACCAAGCTTGGAATATGTTTATGAAATAAAACCATAAATGGGACTGCAGTTTGAAAGATGTGAATGTTCCGTCCATAATGATATGATATCGTTATCCAAAAGTGATCTTAAAAATGTTCCTTCTTTTGTGTTTTGAACTTCGTTCTTATAAAAATCTGATATTTGGTTTATTTTCGGGTTCAGATGCAAAAGCATTTGAAGGTACCAAGATTTAGTCAGAAGCCAGTTTGTTTTAAAATATTTTTTTCAGTAATTAGTTTTAAATTCTGTCAAATACACCCAGATTAGTTTTGAATTTATGACACACGCAACTATAGTATTTTACTAAGAATATAATTTTGGATAATATTTTTTTCAATTTTGAAATATATTCAAACTATTTTATCTATATTTTAATGTTCAAAATGAATATTTGGTTGAAAAGTATTTCTTTTGCACATCAATAAAAATTTTAATTCATTCAAACATACTCTGAAAGTAGCTGAATCGATTACTTTTTAGAAAACTCGTTGAATACATTTTAAAATTCTAGTAACATAAATTAGAGAATAGATATATCTTCTCCAAGCAAAAAATCCATAAAATAATAAAATTCATCCTCCAAAACAGATCCCTCTAGGAAAAAATTTAAACTCTTCCGTTATCTCTGAAAGATGATGACGATTCATCAATAGCCTCAAAACCCCAAAAGCTTGTTCTCATCAAAATCGTATAGTCTACTAAATTTCAATATCCTTAGCTATGTTGAGCTTTTCAGCGCGTGTTTTACTCAGATCTTTGGAACTGTGACTATGAAAAATCTCAACAGTTATTTGCATTTTTGATGCATCTGGACTCTAGATACACAACTAAGAATTGAACAGCTTTTATTATCATTATATTATTTTTATCACTGAATAACAAAAGTTTACAGATGGTTCTTTTTCTTGCATGTATACATGTTGTTTTTGCGCATTTTGTATGTGATCAACTATTGGTTTTTTCGGGTTTTTTTTCTTTCTTTCTTTTTTATAATGTTAATTCTGTTTAGTATTATTATAAATATTAAATATTATTAACTTCCTCCTTTCTTTTTTTCCTTTCTTTTTAAAATTGCCTTTTATCTTCTGTTTTTTTAAAAAAAATTATTGCTCTCTTTTTTAATATAAATACCGTGCAGAGTTCATGTACTGTGTTTACAGTTTTGTTTGCTTATTTTTATTTTCATTGTACATGAAATGTATTCTTTTCATCGATGCATCCTCGAAACTTTAACCAGCCGATTTGTGATTTTTATTTCTTTTTCCGATCCTTAGTAAAGGCGCGTTTTCATACCCATTTAATCGTTCAGTAGCCGTAATGGTTACAGGCACGGGGTTTTGAGGGCGTTGCTCTATCGAAATATATCCCCTTCTAAAGTCATAGCTCTCTAAATGAGTACAATTATAAAAGAATGTTTCTTTATTGCTTTTGAAAAGAACATGTTGGTTTTTGAAGCAATAACCAAAACAATGCGAGAAATTTTTTCTTGAAATATACATTTTAATCTATTTTGAAATTCAAAGCAAATAATTCATGGATATTTTTAGTATAAGAAAAATAATCAAATACAGGACTTCTTAATTTTTTGAAATTTTACTGGAGAATCGAATATGGTTATATGGAAAAATTTTAATTACAAATGATTTACATTACGTTGCTCTGTGAAATTCTTCAGCGTTAAAAGCAAATTTATTTGTAAGAAATCACCTTTTTCATAAAACTATAATATCAAATATCGTCAGTGGAGTAGCGAGGGGGTGGGCAAGAGGGATATAGACGCCCCGGACGCCAGTCTATGGTCGCGCCAAGGAAGCAATATTTTTTAGCATATATTACCTTTTGAAGGACAAAAGTCGAGAAATGAGACGGGAGAGGGAGTGAAATATAAATAAAGGGTGATCATCGGGTCGAGTGGTTCAAAAATTTTTTGAAAAATAGGGAGTGCATTTTGCAACTTGAAAAGATCTACTCGGGTAACTTTTCTCCAGTTTTCAACGGTTTTAGGAATTGTTTTGTTTTCTTTTAAATTTTTGTCTTGTGCATTGTAAAGCTTCTGCTAGATCTCTTGTGTGCTTCACTGCTTTTGTGTGGTTTTTTTAATGCTTATTGTCTCTCGATTTTTGTTTGTAACTGTTTGGTTCTAAATGCCGTTGATTTCAATTTAGTTATCTTAATTTTTTGAACGAGTTTTTTGTTTTTAATGTTTGCTTTTTTAGTTTTTGCTCTTTGAATTTTTGCTCTTAATCCTTTTGTGTTTGGTGTTCTTAATGTTAAGCTTTTTGTGTTTTTGCGTTTTGTGTTTTTGCCCTTAATCTTTTTGTGTTTCTAATTTTTAGTCTTTTGTGTCTTTGCTATTTGCGTTTTGTGTTTTTTGTTCTTAATCTTTTTGTGCTTTGTGTTTTTGCTCTTAATCTTTTTATGTTTTGTGTTTTTTGCTCTTAATATTTTTGTGCTTTGTGTTTTCGCTCCTAATCTTTTTGTGTTTTGCGTTTTTAATGTTTAGTTTTTTTCTGTTTTTGCTCTTTGCGTTTTTTTGCTCTTAATCTTTTTGTGCTTTGTGTTTTTGCTTTTTATCCTTTTCTCGGAGTTATTGTTGTAAACAATGATTTTTAAATTGTTCTGCTCACCCCTTGAAGTTCTTTGTAAATTCTTTTTTAATGTAGTTCATTTCTTTTGTTTTATGTTTCCTCTCCGGTGGCCTGTGGAAGGCCTTACACCTTCTCGGGTAGGCTGGGATGGGGCGGGTTGTAAGTAAATAAATAAAGGGTGAGTCATAAGTCTTCATACAAATGGTGAAAGCTGTCTAATTTCTTTTTCGTTTTAAGGAAGTTGAACCAAAAATATAATTAAAAATCTATTAAACTTTTTTAGTCCGCATGCCGTCTTCATCTTTAGTCTTCTCCTCATCATCATCTTGCTCCTATCACAGTATATGTTGAATTATTGAATCGTCATCGTGGGAGAGTTTGACGGGAAAATAACTGACAAAGTCCAGCCACGCCTACAACTCCTCTTCGCTAATTCATTACTTATTTTTTTCTTTATTATACCCTAAGTCATTACTTTTTATAGCCGGTTATTAGATTGCCGTTACGAGAGACTTTAATATATATCGGATTTATACTAGTTTTCAGCTTCCTTGTCTTCAGGATTTTCCAATTTTGTTAATGCAAACTTTAACACTTTCTGATTGGATATCGCCGTCAAAGGGAATAAAGCGCTACTAAGCACATGCATATCGAACCAACAATGCAGCTAATTGGAGTTATGCATTACTAATCAACCGTTATTTCAAGTTCATACAAGGAAATCGAAATTAGTTCTTCAGATTAAAAATGCTTACCTGTTACTCATTAGAAACTCTAACTTCAGCACAGGCTTATAGTCAATGGATTACGAGCTGCTTGGCATGTCAAGTTCTAATAGATGAACAAGCAGGATCCAAAACTTATTTTTCAAACGATTTACACATTATCTTTTCAAGGGTTAGTTTCACTTCGACTGGACTTTGTGATTACTATCAAAACATCTGAGACAAAAACTTGCAAATGTTGGAGTTCACCTCGAGCACTAATGCAGTCGAAAAATAAGCAGTGCCGGGGCGCTCTAAAAGCAGTGCTGAAACGATCTAACCTGGGTAACAAAAATCCCGCTGTTTTACGGATATTTTCACAATTTTCGACTATTTATATCTCTTAAAAAATAGTGCCGGAACGGCGGGCACCACTGCACCACTGACTTCAAGAGCCTTGGAATGTTATATAGGCCAAAATTAACACGAATAACTTCAAGGAGCACACTAAACTGGAAGTTAGTACCGAGAATGTAGTTTATCTTAAAGTCTTTGCCTAATAAAATTTCTATTTATTAAAATACAGTAAAGCACCATTTATTCGTCTTTCAAGGGACTGACGTAAAACCACCTATAAATGAAAAGACGTACAATCGGAATTTTTCGAAACAGCTTTTATTATGACATATTTAATGTTACTAATACAAATTCAGATGAAAGTATTAATTTTAAAGTTTTTTTTATGATAGTAGTAGTATAATATTACCTACTATGGAAACCAATAATTAAATTTTATAATTAAACATTTATTTTGAAATTGAGAAAAATCATACACTTACTGCATTTCTTGATTACTAATTATACATATATTATAGAATTTATGTGCATGAAGGCAGGCGTTTAGTTAAAAAAAATTTAACCGTCATCTGACCTGCTGATTGCCTGTGAATATTAATTACAGCTTTATGAATTGATTTAAGTTCATTCAATGTCTTTTACTATTCTTTTAACAAAAGAAATTAGTTTGAAGCTTTTCAGTGATGACCATTTCGTCTTTGAAGGAAGGTAGAATCACTTTTTCATCACCACTTAAATTAGCATCAGGCAATATGTATTCTATTAATTCACCAATCTTAATATAAATAAAAGTCATTGTGGCTATGTTCCACATCTCCTCCTAAACCAATGGACTATTTTCAACCAAATTTTGCACGCTTATTGTTCAAGATAAGGGTAAGACACTTATGAACTTTTCAAAGTCCAAAAGTTGATTAAATAGTCAGTTAATTAGAAATTCACCGAAACCGTTTTCCCGCCTAACTTCAGAGCAAATAGTCCGACAAAAAATATTTTTATACCAACGTAAACTTTAATTCCTGTCCTTTTCGATGATACCAATTTTATTTCCGTGCGATTGTTCCTTTAAATTTTATGAATTTTTAAACTTTCTTAAAGAAATTGGTTACTTGCAAACGATTTTGAAACAAAGCATTTTTATTAATACTTCGTTGCTAGGCAACGGTGAGGCTTTAAACAAATTTCTTTTTATTTCACTGTCAACATTAAAAGGCGTAAAAATTAATTAAATCTTTAGTTAATTAAAAATTAAACAAGATTTTGAGGTTTTCCGTGATTTATTTCGAAAGTGTTATTACAATAACTATTTTTTTACTATATTAAAGTTTTAAAAATGGCTTTTCAGTGACACAAATGTCATTTGCGCTCAAATTGTAGCTCTCATTATAATTTCAAAAAATTCAATTCTGTATAAAATTTACAATTTGTAGCTGTTGCTAGAACATATAAACAAAAGTTCTAGAATAATACTAAAGAAGAGCTTAAAAGCAGACAATTCCTTATTTATATCGTGAACAACTATTGATCTGGTTTATTTTATCGCTTTTTATTAATGAAAATTTAACTATTTAATTAACTTTCCCAAAACATTCATCAAAACCTTTCTTATACTTCACTATGCATGAACGAGAACGTTTCAGACGGTAAAGGAATTTTTATGTATTATAATTTTCTATAGAAAAATAAATTTTCATTAAAAATATTAGGCATAAAAGTATTTTAATCCCGAGCAACGCCGGGCATAACAGCTAGTTGTGAATAATTTCGAAGTCTTGATATCTTTATCGCTGATTATGTACTTTAAAGGAGGAAACGGGAAAGGGGGAACGACGTATAACCGAAGCTATGCGTCGTATAAACGAACTACTGTATCATTACAATGAATACGAATGAATCTGGGCTGTGTTGAAATGATGTATAAATGTAATCTATGAATAAATCAGAAACGCGTAAACGGTGCTTCACTGCATTTGCAAACCATTTTTCAAGCTTTTTATGTCTTCACTGTGTACATTGGGTCAATCTAGATATAAAAACACTTAGCAAGTATGATCTTATTTGTGTAGTTTTAAAGTAAAGTTATGAAAATCGAAACTGTTTTTGGGAGCTGTACCCTCTTTTGATGCAGAGCTGATGATGATACAAACCCCCAAATTTCGGCTAAAGACAAGTGCCAAGTTTCATATATTCAGCTAGTTACGTTTCCGTATTATTGTGCTAAAATTTAAATGATTAGAAACATCGATATAATCGAAAAAGTGGGTTTCCGGATTCAAGAACGTTGTAAAGGAACAGATTTAAAAAATCAAGACGTCCAAATCTGACGAAATGACACTCTCTCTATACGAACTAGCTAATGCTCTCGATTTCGTTTCCATAGTAACACATTACTCGTACATTGTTGCACGGGTTTAAATATTTTCGTATTTTTCTAGTTTTAATGTAAAAAATACTTTTATATGAAATATTACAACAAACAAAATTCTTTTTTCATCTGAAATATTTAATTAAATTGAAAGCATTAAGAAGAACAAATTAAATGAAGATTAATTAAAATTAAACAGAATGTTGTATGGAAATGAATTTGTTGTCAACGAAAAGCAATTGATTTTAACTTTATGATGATGTTAAAATGATTTTTGTGAGATAATATGCTCCGAAGTTATTGCGGAAGAACTTTAAAATTTAAGGTAATTTTTAATTAATTAAAATTCTAATAAAAATTTCGAAAAATCCTTTCTTAGTTAGCATCTTCTACCCAAGAAGCAACCAACTGCCAAATTTCAAGTTCCAAGTGCCAGTGGTTTGGGAGTATCGTTAATGAGTCAGTGAGTGACTTTCTCTTATTTAAATATATATCTATAATAGCCGCCTTCGGCGACCAGCTTGCTTACCAGGAATATGATTTCAACTGAATCTTGCATCATTTTATATTCATGGTTCTCTTAACAACGTACTTTCAATCTTCAGATTATGGTACATACTTAACCCATGTTCTATTAATGAGCTTGGACCTCTTTTGTTCATTGTCAACATAAATGTTCCAAATGGAGTCAAATAACTGACCATGTCATGTAACCTCTAGATCCATATTGTCGAAACTATCTTCCCTTTCTTATTCCTCTTGTAAAATATGCATTTGATTTCAACATTAAAATGACGCAGCACATTTTATGGCCAGCGTCATGTTAGCTGGATTAAAATATGCTGAGAAAAGAATGAAAACATATCAACCATAACCAGTCAGGTTACTGGATATATTTCTTAATGTAAGCAAAGCAACATCTCGGAGAGCTTGGTTTACAGATTTCACAAAAATGTTGATGAAATAAAATATGAAGGCAAACTGTATTACGATATTATCCAAGATTACAACAATGAAAGAGAAATATGCAATTAAATATTTGTCTAAACTATAAAAACGGTTTGAGTTGCGTTGCAACAATTAAAAGTATTGTTGTAAATGATACCAAAAAGTATTTTTTTAAATTTATTAAAATTCGAGAAAAGACTGTACAGCAACTTAATTGATATCATTGGGCAGGTAATTTTTGGCACTTTCAGATGGTATAAAAATAATATGTGTGCTGTAATATTTTTGGAAGTTATCTCTACTAATAATAAAGAAGAATATGTGTGTGTGTCTGTCTGTGTGTGTTTTGGCGCTCTGTAGGACAAACCGCTGGACCTAGAACTAAGAAATTTTGCACGAACATAATTTAGAGGGTGGGAATACGTACCTTGGATCCCTTTTCTGAAACGGTAATTATAATTTGAATTAATTAAAAATTAAGCTAAATTTTGGCGGGTTTTTTAAAATAAATTCCTAAAATAAACGTCACCACACACACACATATACATTCTCCTTTATTATTAGTAGAGGTAGATTCATATACGAGATAGCATCAACCATTACACTTATTTTTTCCAAAAACGAATAAATCTAGAAAGGTTTGTCATTTGCTTTATCGAACGTTTTATTTGAATCAAAAACATTCAAACTTTGATTCATGTGAAATCTTTCTCTACAGACATAAAATTTTCTTGCGATGTGAATGAAATAAAAGCAATGTCGCATAGCAGATGCCGAAATTTGATTTCAAAATAGCAATCTGTCACGTTCTCAGGTGATCCACTTCAATTTCTGAAACCACTAAAGCACTACCCAGCTGCTTCTCTGGGTCTCTTTTTTTTCTTTCATTTCATCTTTCAAGATTTGAATCTTGAAAATAGGATGAGGAAAGAGCACTAAAATCTTTATATATTAAAACCTCACATCCGTTTTTCTTTTTTTCTAAAGTTTGATTTAAGAAAACGCAAGTATCTACATAAAATATAAGACCACAATTCAGAATTCATGCAAAAAAGTAAAATTACTTTTCTTTCTTGGCATATCAGCGTTTATTTAGAGCTAAAGTTGCCAATCGTAAGAGAAAGACGAAGTAGTTTGAGGCCAAATAAACTACGGTTACTTTTTTCATTTTTCTTTAATTATTTTTCACTTTTGAGTCTCATTTCATTATGTTGGATTCTCGATCGACATTCATAAAACTTCTTCTAAGACTACAAAAACATTTATTAGCACATTAAAACACAACTATTACACTTCGTATTCTGCGTACACCGTAACTTCTTTCAACCGTACTCGTACTCGTCTCGTCTCTAGACTATTTCTAAAAATAAAATTCAATGTAGCACACATCTTACTGTTGCTACTTATCTGATGCCATGCATTGTTATACAATAAATATGTTACAGTCATGATTTTGTCAGGCACAATATTGAACACGCTATCCTGACTTTTCAATTGACCTCAATTGAACCAAATTTTGTTTACATTCAATAATATCATTACAAAAACAAAACAAATATACATTCACAAAAGATAAAATAAAGTGAAATAAAAAAATGACAAAAGTTCTATATGTCCGGTATATAAACTCCATAACGCTCTGGTTTACCTACAGTTCGTTTGGGTCTTTGCACTTCAGGTTCATCATCGGAATTTTCACTAGAGTCATCATCGTCTTCATTCCAGCTCCTCTAGGCTTTTAACTGACTGACGTGAGCCGCTGTAGCATAGAGACGGCCATTACTAGGTTCTAGTTGTGAGATTCTATATGTATCACTAGGGAGTATTTCTGTGACAACCATGGGACCTCGGTATCGTGGTTGAGTTTTTGTTGGCTCACCCGTCACCTTAGTATTCCTTCTAACTACCACGATTTCCCCTTTATGAAATAATAATGTTCCAGACTTCTTAGACTGCTTTTTATCGTAATATGATTTCATTTTTTCTTGTCCCTTAGCAATTTTTTCTTTTGCTTCGAGTTGCAGTTCTCCTGGGTCATTCCAAACTTCATGCTCTTCATCAGCGAACAGTCTCAGAATACCATCTTTAAATCTAGGTACGTATCCATGTAGAACTTCAAACGGTGTTTTCACAAGAGTTTTATTAACAGTATTATTCAAGTTCCTTTCTGTTTCCTTAATTTTATTGTCCCAATCTCTGATCATCTTTCTCCATTGAGGTTACAATGGTGGACAATATTGTTCTATGTACTCTCTCTACCATTCCGTTTTCTTGTGGGTGAGACGTAGAGTTCAAAGTGTGTAAGATTCCATTCTCACCACAGAACCTTTGGAACTCGTGTGAAGTGAAACAGGAACCTCGATCTGATATTATGCGATTTGGTAATTCAAAATCTTCAACGAAACTTTTCACTGATTTAAGAACATTCTTAGATTATTTGTCTCTCACAGGATAGAGACGCACAAATCTGGTCATGTTATCAATTATGACAAGTAATTCTTGTTTCTTTTTGAACTTGTTACAAAGGTACCTAAGTGATCAAGATGTACAATAGCGAATGGTCTCGGACATAGGATGGAGAAAACCTTGCCTCTTTCCACTTGGAATTTTATTTACCAAACATTCGAAGCACATTGATATATGACGACGAACATATCTTTTCATATAAGGAAACCAATACAATTCCTTGATTTTGGACACAGTTTTGTCTACAGCAAAATGTCCCATAAGGTCATGAAACTTTACAACTATACTTTTCCTCATACTTTCTGATATGACGAATAGAAGCCTTTCTCTCGCACCATCATTAATGACACGAAATAGTCTGTTTCCTTCAAAACATAATCCTGTACCTTTTGCTTCTCCTCTTTGGTTCTGTCTTCATTATCCTTTTCGAGGATTAGTATTAACTCCTTCAAAGTGTCTTCTGCGTGCTGCATCATTAGAACTTCATCTTCGACACTCAATATAAGACAAACCTCTAACTTATTTTCTATCAAGGAATCCAGTGTATCTGAAGAATTCAGAACTGGAGCTCTACTAATTGCATCGATATGAGACATTCTAACGCCAGGTCTATGAAGAATTTCAAAATTGAATTCTTGAATGAGGAGACTCCAACGGGTTATTTGGGGGTTGCTTGATTTCTTGGCATTCATGTAAATTAAAGCTTGACAGTCAGTCACTACTCTGAAACTAATGCCCAGCAAAAATTGCCTAAGTCGTTCAAGTGTCCACACAATTGTCATTAATTCTAGTTTACTTGAATGGTATTTATTTTCTGTCTCTGTAGTCTTTTTACTCACGCAATAAACTAAATGCCATCTGTCATCACTTCCTAGTTGAAGTAACATGCCAGCTATGCCATCCGCACATGCATCGGTGTGCACTTCAGTTTTTACCTCAGGATTGTAGAGAGCCAAAATCGGCTGGATCGTTAGTTCACGTTTTAATATTTCGAGCAACTCTTCTTGAACTTTTTCCTATTTGAAAATTTCATTGTTTTTCGTAAGTTGAGTCAAGTATCTTGCTTTAATGGCATAATTTGGAATAAATCTTCTAAATAAATCTTCTAACGTCATGTATACTTTTAGGTTGGGGAAACTTAGATATCGCTTCTACTTTTCTGGATCCCGGTTTGATCCGATTTTTGTTAATGATAAATCCTAAATACCCTACTTCTTGTTTTCCAAATTTGCATTTAGGTAATTTGAGAGTTAAGTTTGCGGAACTTAATCTTTCGAATATTTCAGTTAATTTTTAAATCATTTGTTCCCAAGTTTTTGTTGGAATAAGTATGTCGTCCAGATAACACGATACACACAGGTTACATAAAGGACCCGATGCGAGGTACATCAAACGTTGAAACTCTGCTGGAGCATTTGTTAAGCCAAAAATCATCCTCTCGAACTGTCCTGTTTCATCTGGTGTTATAAAAGCTGTTTTTTGCTTTGCATTTTCGGTTAAGGGTATTTGTAGGTATCCATGCGCTAAATCCAGAATTGTGAAAAAGCTGCAATCATGTAATTGCTCTAATAAATCATCTATTTTAGGTAATGGAAATTTATCTTTAATATTCTGGCTATTAAGACGTCTGTAATCAATAAACAGCCAATTCTCGCCAGTCTTCTTTTTAACCAATAAGACAGGACTTGCATATGGCGATCGTGTGTCAGACACAATTCCATTCTCTCTCCACTCTCTCACAAGTTCCTTAATAGCAGCTCTTTCTGGAGCATTCGTTTTATATGGTTTCATACATACGGGTTTTGATCCTTCAACTTCCTTAATATCCATTTTTGTTACGTTGGTGCTTCCTAACTCTGAAATATTTAGTGCGAAACAATCTCTATATTCATTCAATAGTTGGACCAGTTCTTGCTTACGTTCATTTTCAATATTGGAATCATTATTAATTTCACTCAAGATTATGGGAACTTTTTTCTTTAAAGTTATTTAAATTGCTAGAACTTTGCATTTTTTCCTTTACTTTAACATTTGAACGCAACTCAATAACTTCAGCTCTGCCTAAACATTGATCCTTCAAAAACTAAATATTTTTTGTCGCCAATATTCGCAAAAGGAACACACGTCTTTCCGTCTTTAAATTCCAATAAGCATCAATGTCTTTGGAAGGATTTTCTACCATAATTAATCTGTTTTCGATTGATTCTGCTCGAGAACTGACTAGATTGATTGTGTTTTTCTCTAATTTAGTAGCTTCAAGAGCTTTAATACAGACTCGATTTATGTTTTCATCAATTGGAAAGTTTCTGAACGGTTCATCTTCCCGGTATCCAATATGAACTTTTTTTCCTATTTTTGTATAAGCAATATGAGGGAGATCAAGCCGTGTCCGTCCGATGATAAGATCAACTGACTACACATCGACAGGAACAACGTATATGCTTATGTTTTCGGCCTTTACATTATCAACTTCAATATCGGCTTTAATTCTTCCAATAGATGCTAATGCAGGCATCTTTTGATTTCCAAAACTGTATATTTCATTGACAGTAGGTTCGGGTTTTAATTTAAGCTTCTGAGCAACCGAAGTTTTCAAGAGGCAACATGAACTCCCTGTGTCAATTAAAGCTTGAACTGGATCAAAATTATTAAGTTTTTCTTTCTTCAAATAGGAATTACCCTCTTCTGAATTCTCGCCAACTTGTCTAACAGATAATGAATGGTTAATCGTCTTAGCAACACAATTTTTAGCTATATGTCCGGTCTTATTACACATCCGGCATGTTATAAGTGGATTGGTACCCGGCAGTCCTTCGAAATGTGCCCGAATTTAGAACAGTTGAAGCATTTTGGTTGACCCCTTTCATTATGTGTAATATCGTACAGTTTTTAATTTCCGTTGGTTGTAAAATCTGAATCATCTTTTAAGGAGTCCTGCTTGTCGTAATGCCATTCTTTACGTGGTCCTTTACTCCTCAAAGTATCATAATCGTCCAGTCTTTCAACTAAATCATCTGGCGAATTCAACTTAGACCATTCATCTATAAAATGATTTTTTATCTCTTGAGATACTTTACGTTTAATTTGATCCGTTATGATAAGATCGCTCAACTTTTCAAAACTATCTGCCTTAACTCCATTCACCCATTCATTAAAAAACTTCTCAATTCATAGGCAAAGTTCTTCCAGGTGCTTCCTAAGTTCTTATTATGCATAAAAAACTTTTGGCGAAATTTTTCTGGCGTTAACTTATACCGTTTCAACAATATCTTTTTAAATTCGCCATAATCGTTTGTAATCTCATCTGGTTCTGGTTTGAGGTTTTCGACACAACTACTGATGTTGAAATATCATCAGAGAAAAGGCCAGCATTCATTTATATTTCAGGGTATGTTGCTAAGAAAGTTAGTCAGAAATTAAAGTGCGATATTTTTACATCAAAATTTATTACAACAAAAGGTTTAGAATATGAAATTGACCCTGCTTGTAAATATGTATCACTTCTAGATCGAGGAGGCTTGAAATGGCTTACTAAATACACACTAGAAATATTGGTGTTAAATTACCGAATTTTCAATAAATTAATTCGTAAAGAATTTGAAGAGAAATTTTTAAAAGCCAATAAACACAAGCAGCAGTTGGAACGTCTGGTTTTTGAAAAAATGGAATTGCTAAATTCTGTTCCTGAAGTTGCATGTGAATGTAAAAATAATTTTGTCCTAATTGGAAATCAATGTATTTCCATTTCAGCGAAAATATTTTTAAATACATTTTTAATTATATTAAAATTAAGAATGACCAGCTTAGAGCTAAAAATTTGAAACGAAAATTATCAACTTTATGATATTAATCCTTTTGTAGTTGAAGGGAATAGACCTATTGGGGAACCCGCCTTCTCATACAATTTTTGAAAAGGGGTAGTGCATCCTGAAACAGCATCTCTATGGTGATGTGGAAAGCTGTTTTTAACATTAAAATTTAATTAGAAATTTATGAAAATTAAATTAAAATTTTATCAGTTAATCACACTTTTTCTCAAAACACTGAATAATCCATTATCAAAATTCAAGCTTTGAACTGATTTTCTTGCAATTGAAAATTGTGTCAAAGCTCTTTTTTTATGAAATGAAAGTTTTTTTGCATGTGATATTTTCACCAACTATTTTTATTAATTTATTATCAATATTAAAAATTCATTCAGTAATGTGTAACTGCCGAAAATCTTGTACTTCTGTTGTGTTTCCGCTTGGGAATGAATGTTTCCTACATCAACAACAGAGCTACGGAGAAGCTTTCGACTGTGACGTCACAAATCCAATGTTTTGGACTGAAGGCTTGTTTACTTTTTGGACACGGTCTCGCTGAAACCCTCAAGAAGGTCAACGCAGACATAAATCAAATAATTTCTTTTATCTCAACTTCATACAAATTAATTAATTACAGTTAATTTTTTATAAAAGAAATATTCTTCTAGAAATAAATGAGCTTCTTCCACCCTATTTCTTCTAATAATTCTAATTAATAATACCCAATCATATTGCATTTCAAAGGGAAAAGATTAACGGTTCCATAACGTTTACAATACAGGAAGCGAATAAAGAAAAATGGTTTATGGTGCCAAAAAAAAAAAAGATTAAAGGAGATGCGAAACTCGATTCTTCTTTGTTTTGGTTCTTTCAATTAGCTGCCTCGGAAAATTTAATGGTAGTTTAATACTCATTTTCTCCGATTTCGATACGATTTATTAGTCGATTTGAATTGTTATGTTCTCCTGAAGATTAATCTGGCTTTGGCACAAATGGATCATCTATATCTATCTGACCTATATTTCATATCTGAATAATTGGAGATGAATTCGTGGAATTTCTAAAGTAGTCGAATATTTAGTAATGTATCGGAATTTTGACGTAGAATTACGTCTCCATAATAGTCTAATGGTGTGTCGGGAAAGGAAAAATATTATGATGCTTTTAGTGCTATTTTTAAACGCTTATACCTCCGCAACCAAATTTCATAGAGAGTGACTAATAGTAAGTATTGACTATAGAGTTCATAGTCACTTAGAGCTACTTTAGTCACAGAAAGTCACAGTTTATTAAGGTAAGTAAGTCTACGCCCCTCAATCCCAGTGGCCGTTTCGCAGATACAGCCTCCCGTCGAATTTTTTTTCTTTCAGGAATTTTATAAATACTTGATAAACAAAAAATTTTTAACATTAAGTTAATTTTTTTGAAACAAAATAATTTTTTTTAAAATTTTCAATTATAGTTTATCTTTTAAAATTCTGGTACTTAATATTCGATAGGCATTTATACCTAGAATTACAATTATATTTTAGGAAAAAAATTCAGTTATTTTATTAATATATCGGTGAATAATTAACCAACTGTATCAGACGTTATTTGATGTTCATATTTAAACAATTATTATCATATTAAATTAAAAAAATTTATAAATTTGAATGAAAGCTTTTCTATTCCCTTTATTTGAATCTAACTACGTTTCTATTTACAACCTCATCAGGATTGTACATTTCTGTTGAAACTAACTCATTTATTATTATTTTCGTAAGTTTCTATCTTAAAAAATACGGGATGTATATTATGGTACTAATGGATTCTTCCTTATATTCGGAGTTTTAAAATTATTAATAATTAGAATTTTTATTTTCATTTAATCCTCTAATCTAATAAATTAATTTACCTTCCAGAATTTCTCTCAGCTTTGAAGTTATTAAATTTTTACAGTAAAAGTTATTATTTTTTAAATTTTAATGACTTTCCCAGTTAAGCGGAAGTCTTTTTTAATTCAAATATTTAATTTAAATTAAAACTTGGGGATATCTTTGAGGTTATATTAAACATTTCTAGGATTTTTTAACTATGCTTTTCTGATTAAGTAATACGTTTTTTTAAAAAGAAGCTTCGACTGAATTTTCGAAAGCAAATAACGAAAATAATCTGCAAATTTAATTTGGGACATAGCTAAATAGTTTTAACAGGATCCAATAGATTTGTATCACTTCATTTATAAACTTCAGCATGATTTCTTCCCTTTTTTGCTCCTGAAATATGGGTATTCAGTTATAGACACGAGTCATACATTTTGATATAAATAAAGATTGTTGTTTTAGAAAAAAAATCATTTTATTGTAAGAAATCTGTATTTGAGAAGTTATATTGTGATTTTTTTTAAGTACATGTTTGTATACGATGCATCACTCTATATATAGAGTGAAAACAAATTTTAAAACTGCATATGCAGATTGTCCCCAAAAGGTGAAACAAGCGTTTATTTCCTTAAATATTGATTTTAGACATATACTTCCAATTACAAAGTTTCATCAAATAAGGTAAGAATTTGTGTGAAAACACTTTGGCTTCTTTGGAAGCTGAAAATAGAAAGTTAAGAAGATTAAATCTTTATACGTGCCCCATAGAGCAAAAGTGTCAATGAGTGAAATGCTCCCGTTACACTCATCTATGCACAAACTAAGATTCCCAACTCTTTCTACAAAACTTACAAAAATATGTTAATTTTTAAATTTCAAGCGGCTGCTCACAAATTTATATGCAGATATTTATTGCAAATTTATTCAACACAGAAAAACAGCGAAATGCAAATATTTGTCAAGTAGTTTATAAGCCAATCAACACGGATTGAAAATAAATTGCCAATGACACATAATGTTACTCAGTTCCATTTGCATTCTGGTAACTATCGACTTGATAAAGAATGGAAGGGGTGCATGAGAAAATGAAAATATAAGATATAACAGAAATATATCCTAATATTGAACCAGAATACTGAATTATTTGCTCTTCGCGTTGTGGTTATTAAGCTCTACCTAAAAGCAGCGGCGACTCGTCGTTTAGGATTCACTAAAATTAGTTTAAAAATTCGTATTTTTGTTTTTTTTTCCTTTTTTGCTTACTTCTCCACTCTGAGAGTTCGATTATGAACGAAAAAAAAATAAAACGAGAAAAGAAGACAGAAAAGGAATGAAAAAGTACAAAATCGAAAAAGGAAAGACACAAAAAAGAGCTGCACACCAAATAGTTTTGGAAAGCACTAAAATTCGCTCATTGCATACAACTAAGTGACATAATGGACGAAAGCGAGTAGCAATTCTTTCTGTCTTAGAACGTATCTGGAACTGGATTTTCGGATGCTCCTGTTTTGCGCTAAAAACCAAATAATGATCTTTTTTCCCCTTTTCAATATCACCCATGGTTCGCCTTCTCGTTCTTGATTTTTTTTTTCATTGGCTGTTTTTAGGTTTCAGATTCCCTTTCATGTTGTCTCAATGGGAACTTGTCTGGTTCCTACATTTTCGATTTCTCTTATTAAAATGGAACTATGTGAAGGTAAAACTATTTTTGAAAAATTGTATTTTAATAGTATTCTAGTAATATTTTTATCGCACTGCTTGTTTATGGGAAGATGAGCCTCACTGCTGATAAATCACCGTGAATATTTCTTGAAGATTCACAAGATGAACTATTTTTGTAAATACTCCAATTAATGCATTATTTGACTAGTTTTTAGATTTAACAAGAGTTAACAAATGCATTGTTATTTACTGTTTCAGCCCTCTAAATATTTTTTAAATATGTATATTATCCCTAAAATGTACGTCGAAAGACTGGATCGAACTGCGGTAAGAGGTATTGAAAAGTGGTCTAAGTCTTCAACTTTGTCGTCTTATATATCTGTAAATTTTACTGATGGAAGTTTGCAAATTTTTATGTGAATAGATGAATGTAAAATAAATATTTTACTAACGGAAATTTTTGCTCTATGGGGCCGTATAAAAATTTAATTTTTGTAACTTTTTATTATCAATCCCCTTGGATATCAATGTATTTTCATACAAGATCTTATCTTATTTGATGAAACTTTGTAATTGGAAGCATATGTCTAAAATCAATATTTAAGGAAATAAACACTTGTCCCACATTTTTGGGACACCCTATTATGTTATTATTCGTATGCGAAAAGTGACACCATTTGTAGATAAATAAAATTTATTCTCATGCTGTTTTCATTTTATTCTTTGACAATACATAAAAATAAAAAAAAAAGGAGTTAAGCAGAAATTTCATTTTTTCATAGCGTATTTTAACGATATGTGGTGATGAAAGATCTTCACATTTATTTAAATAATTTTTCATTCAATGACAAATAAAAATTTATTTCTTGAAACTTCTCATGTTTCTCTCTATGGCGAGGTATATTTTTAACTTTTTCTGTCGTCGAAATGTCGTATGTTTCAGCAAGCATTATTGAAATAACAAAAAAATTATTAAAACGTACCTAAGAAAAAAGTTGTATAGGTGGCTTCGTAAAAAAATTATGCATACAATTGCTCGTGAATATATTTACTGATAAAATCAAATTGCAGGTATAATCAGTGTTATGTCTTCGTTCTTCTCCTTATATGTAAGCATTTTATTTATATTGGGCAATTTTATTAATAACAATATTTTTATGCTGCTTCCAGAATATAAGTGGAACACACACTAGTAATCAAGTGTTTAAGGAGTTTCGAGAATAAGAGGAAAGTCATGAATTCTATCGACTGATTGTGCTGTTAACCGCCTTTATTCAAATACATTGACCGATTTGATTCTTAACAAAGAATCACCCACTGAGATAGAGCTTGGAAGAATTTTAGTACAAGGCAAACACGAATATGAGCCCGACTCTCCTGAAACTCTTTCAGAAAGGTAACCAGCCTTACCTTTAGCTCCAAAGCCACTTTAATCTACAGAAGAAGCTACATTTTTCTTTCATCATGAGTCGTTTACTCAAGTACTTGGCAAGATATGTTAAATGATTAGATATACCACCATTATATGCTTATCAAGAATTTACTAATGGTGCTAGTTTAGTTGCATTTAGCATGTATTTTATTATGTAAAGAGGAAAGTATGTGTGTGCGTTTGTTTGCTCGTTTTTTGTTTCTTTATGCACGTCCACAGCATTGGACGTACGACGACGAAATTTTGCACAATGATGGATTAGCACAAGACTGAGCTAACGTCGTAAAAATTATTTAAAAATTGGAATTTGATTTTCATTTATTTAAATAAATAACGAAATTTAAGCTACTTTTAGAACTTTTTCAACAATAGCTTCTGAAATACTTATGGTACGGAAATTATTGTTACATCACCTTAAAGAGCAAAAGAATATCTTTTTAATGAAACCAATTTAATTGTTGTACAAGTTGTTCTCTAACTGTAATTAACGTTTCAAAATTCCTTTTAAACTCAAATAGCAACAATCCTTTTATTGTTATAAAATAAAATTCAAACCAATATATTGTTTAATCATATCCTTTATTCACGTGTTCTCACCACTGTTAAAGCTAAGAGAATATTGTTTTATTCGGTCAAGGTGGACTTCTTACTTCCTCTGTTATTTCCTAGCATGCACTTAACTCTTGTTTTCATTTCGTTGCTTTTAATATGCACGCAAATATCCAATGACGTTAGTTTAGTTACTACGCGATGCGCGTTTCAGTTTGACTTCATTTATAGTAATAATAGAGAGTATTTATATTTAGTTTTTATTACCCTAACTGAGATTAAATATATTCTCTTTGTTCGAGCATTCCTCTTCAGCGAAATTCTTTCGAGTGAGAATTGTTCTGGAGCGATTTTGACTTTCTTTATCTGATTTATAAAACATTTTAATTAAAAGCTTCGGAGCAACCAAGTTATGCAGTATGAGTATATTTGTACATAGTAGAATTGTATTAGTTATTTAACTATATATTGTTTAAAATAAATGTTGGTTTCAAAATTTTCTCGCATTTTCATTCAGACCATACTGTTATAAGGTGATAAAAAGGCTATATTTAAACGTTTTAATTCCACAAGAAAAGATTCAAAGAAGATTTACGTCTGTTGGGGAAAGTTGGGGACAATATTTTTAGGGAAAGAAATTAGGAGGCCGGGGCATATCAAAAAATATGGATCCCGAGCAACGCCGGTTTTTCAGCTAGTATAGTATAAATTTCTGTAGTTACCATGATGCTTCTTGTAAGGCAGAGTATTGATTTGTATCATGGATTATATCATGACTATTCTTCTTTTTAATGCTGTAAATAACAGAATATGAGATAACATTAATTTGCTTTCTTTTTCACTAAAGACATGTTAGGGGAATCTTTTCAAAGACGATCTAAATGGGACAGGGTAGGGCATGCGAGATGCATCCTTGTAATACTCCTTTCGTCAACATAAATTATAAAAATAGAAAGCAAGGATCCTCTTTCTATAATGGAAACACACTGAGTACATCGCTGTATGTTTCTTCAAAGAATATCCCAATTCGTTGCAAATAATTACTCATCCTAATGAGAATGTTGATTTTTTATTTCGAAGGAACTATTTCTCTATATTCAAACCCTATTTACCAATATTTATAAAATCAGAATGTATAGTTCATTGAGATTTTGAGGTATGGACTAGTGCCATTTTTTCAAGAAGAAAGAAAATTATTGCCATCAACCAACCCTTTTAAGTTTTTCTAATCACTATCGAACTTTATTTTGTGAACTAGCGACATATTCGATTGTAACGTCATACCACGGATTACTCCAAAGAGGCTCAGCACGCAGTAATCTATTTTTTGTCGGCAAAAGTTGTTAGTCGAATCAACATTTGCAATCGAATGAAGAATATGTGTGGGATTGAGCGCACGTCACGAAATGCAATTTTCTGATGGTGCAGTGATTTTAATTATGGACATGTAAGTACAGATGATATGTCACGAGAAAATATTAGTGTAAAAATCACTGCACCATCAGTAAACTGCATTACAACTTATCTCATGAAAGCAGTTTTCTGACGATGCAGTGATTTTAATCATGGGCATGAAGTAACAGATGGCTTGTCATGAACAGTCATTAGTGTAAAAAACACTGCACTATCGGAAAATTCCATTTAATAAGATATTTTGAATCCCATAGATATTCGACTGTAAATGTCGATTAAAGTAACAACTTCTGCTGAAAAAAATAGACTATTGATCTCTGAACCGTTTTGCAGGAATTCGTGGGCATGGCTTTACCTGTTTTGTCCCTTCTGTCCATTTTATTAAACACAGGCTAGTAATAACTCGCGACGTTAACTATTATCCGTCACAAAAATTAAAGCGTCAGCACTTTTGAATGTTCCACGTGTATACTTGCCGCATGCACGTGTATCTAAGTATAATGCTTATTTTGTGTGCCCCACGCTGGATTTTTGGGTGAGTACTAAGATCTTTTTTGTTTTATATTATTGCTTTCAACACTTGGTTATTTGTCTTTTAGTTTATATGATTTGAATTGAGTTTAATTTCAATAAACATGAACTTATTGTTTGATATTTCGGTTTTCCGGGGGATAAAAACTTTTTTCAGCACTCTTTCTAAAGTTTATGAGAGAAAACACTTATTATAATTATTCCACGTTCGTTCGGGATTTCCCTGCCGACGACTCGTCCCGGACGTTAGTATTCTGTTTTGTTGGTTTGTTCTTTTTCTAAAAAAAATCGGAAAAATAAATAAATGAGTATATGATGCAATCTTATTCTTAATGTTGTGGCGCTATCTACCTATGAAGTTATTGACTAAAATCTCTGTTAATTCCATTATATATGCCCACTTCAAAAATAAATCTAAAAGACTATTAATTTAATGGTGTTAAATATTTCTTATTAACATAAGCATACATGAAATTTATAGGATACCAATATCTCATAGCATTTTCAAGAAATGTATCAACATAAGACTGCTGCTTTAATCATATATATGGAGTATAAATCGTAAAATAAATATATATATAATTTATCACAAATATTGTAACAGATGGAATGAGATTTTGAACGGCTTAAAACATAATTTTTTGTATTTGTGTACAAATTCACAAACTCCCAAATTTCATTGATGAATTAAAATTGGGTAACAGCCGAATTATTTGAATGGTAAAATCCGAAAAACCTTATTACAGTTTTTCAATTAAATATACGTTTGTATGCATTCGCTGATTTTTAACATATATTACTTAAATTGTTCTGACAGCCATACTTACTAATAACTTGTCAGAGGAATAACAAAAAAATTTGCTTTAAATCTTCCTTTTATATTGATACACAGTAATAAGGAAATATATTTAAATATAAATGTAATGAAATTTACATAAAGCTTTAATTTAGTAAGAAGAGTAAAATAGAAAATTCTTATTTCCAAAGAATTTTGTCTCAAATAAAACGAAAGTGTTTTAAGCAAAATAAATTTCATTTTTTTGTTTAACTTTCTACCGTTACATGGTTATTTGTTTAGAAAAGTAAGAAAACTATAGTAAAAACTGCAAAGTGAAAGAGACAAAGATTATTATTGTTTTAACTGCAGTTTTCTCAAAAGGAAACAATTTAAACTTTGCAAAGAATATTTTTCTTTCAGATGGAAAATGTTAACAATCTGAATAAATTAAACTTCTAGATACTTCGAAATTATTATCTAAACCAGACACAACATTCAGCATTTGAGATAAAGAAAAGTCCGACTATCTGGACTCAAAATAATCAGATGATAAATTTGATCTTAAAAATATAAATAATTTCTTGATTTATTATAAAAAATATTCCTAGAATTAAAGAGGCCTTTTTTATACAGTAATATAAAAATTAGTTGCATATCTTTCATAACTTATTAGACGAATTTCAATGTTGTCATCTATTGGAAAAAAGCTAGAAAGTACGTTGGGGCAACGCTTGTTCATCCTTTTATATTTTTAAAGCAAAGGTGTAAAGATCCTTTTTTGTTTAGCATATATTTATTTTATCATAAAAAATTTCCTTTGTTCAGAATATTAAATCTAAAACTTATTATTTTGCTCTAAATTTTAAAAAAAGTTTAGTCGTTAAAGTAAACCACAATTCAAAGATAACTAAAGGAAAATTATATTCAATTATTTAATTCTAGAAAATATTTTGAATAATAATAGGCATTCAAATAATCATTTAAAAAACTTCCATTATAAAATACTGAAAACAAGTTATTTAAAAGACAACAACAGCACAAAAAACTCTGTAGAAGAAGTACCATATCGACCCATCGCTCATTAACTCTTAAAGAAAGGAAATATTTTCTTCTTTAAAATTTAATTATTTTTTTTTAGTTTTTGAATAGTTTTAGAACTCACTAGTACTGTAAAAATAATTTTAAAAATTTAGAACTGCCCTCAAATGTAAGAGCACATACGTACAATTGTGCGGTTAGGTATTTACTGTGTGAACAGAAATACCTATGCACTAATGCCGTACCATCTTTCGGGCTAGGCAATATCTATGTAAGCACCACACATTTTTTACGTCTTTTCCTTTTTCCTTCAGTAAGTGTTTTCCTCTTTCTAGACATCTTAAAAATATGATATACTCGTATAAACTTTTAATAAAAATTAAGACAGAAATATTTTTTTATATTCAAGCACAAAACAAAATTTTCTTTTAAAAAGAATCCATTCGTTTCTGTATACTGAAGCTTAAAGCTTAAATATCAGCGTCGTCTCGGAATGTCTGAAGAACCCCTTCAATTTACTTTCTCCTATTCTTTAGAAAATATACCCCTATTTCCTCGAGCAATATGTATTGCGTATAGATTCATTCCGGATACTAAATAATTCAAAGAGACACAGAGCAGAATTTCGCAAGCAAATTTATTAAACTGGAGCATTTCGAGATGTACTTTCCGCTGAACTAAGTGTATGTTTGGCTTGTACCTAGTTTTTTTTGTCGGAAATGAATAATTATGAACGCGTGTACTGACAACCAACTATTTATGCTTCCCCAATGATAAACCAAGAAGAATGATAGGATTTCTCCGATAGAAAGTGGGGAAAGAGACTTGCCTGCTTTGCTCCGAATGGAAGTGGATGGAAGAGCTTGGCACATTTGAGTGATGCTAGTGGGAAGATGTTTCTATTACAATCACAGAGATATACATTCTTTCGAGGCACATGAAGAAATTATGCTAAGTGACCAATTTTATGCTTCAGATGTAACACAAAAATAAAAAAACGGCAATACGTGTCGCGGAAGGGTCTCGGGGAATACTGAAGACCTTTGAAGGACGGTGAGACAATGCCGACCTTTTTGTAATGGTTTCCCATGTGTGTGATTTTATATCCAAATTCAATGAAAATCCAGTTTGTCCTTTTATGATTTATTCACAAAACACACACACATAAACACCGCTACGACAAAACATAAAAAATGGAAACATTACATGGCTTAGAGCCGGATAAAAATCTACACCCGCTTGCAAGGTAGGTCAGTAGGATTCTGAAGGTGAATCCCTGAGGGGTGGGGATGACAGTTCTCCTTTTCCCTTTCTAGGGATTACTGTATCCAAGTTGCCACACTTCTTGTGTAAAAGCTAAAATACGAACAAAATTATTTATGTATAAAATATTAATTTTTATTAATTTATTTTTTCATTAATCATGGTAATTAATATATAATTGGTAAATCAATTATATATAGCGTCATAGAATCCTATCAAGAGTATTAATCTCGATTTTTGTGAAAATTGGTCGAAAATTATACCTTTGGGTATCTAGAGGATATAATGCCCCTTTCAAGTGTTAACGCCAAATCCACATGATCGTTCGGGTAACAAAATATTACGCCTAACGAGCAAAACAATTAGCTCCTAACTAACTTATTTTTATATTTTTCATTTATTTTAACATTACATTAATAACTGGTATCTAAGCAATTAAAAATGTATTAATAATTACCTAATTACGACAGATAAATAATTTAAATGTTTAATGCGCATTTGTTACCAACAGATTGAACGCGGCTATGTTTTGAAATAGGGACTGTCTCTGCCGTTCTTTTGAGAAAAATAAAAATTGCTGATATTCTAGAAACCAGAACAGTCATTCTCTTTCGGCATTTATTACATAAAATTATCCAGGAAGTAGAAATGCTAGCTAATGTCTAACCCGCACGATCGTACTTGATCGATCTTAAAGGGTTAAGTGCTTAGTGACAACAAATATTATAGCGTTAAAGAATGATTCGGAATTTCTCTAGTAACATGGCAGATCAAGTTATAAAATACGTCATATTTACAGAATGGTTCGTATGCAAAACGCAATGCATGCACGAAACAAAATAATTCAGAAAGTTTATATAAAAAATGCATTTCCTCGAAGGTAAACGAACATCCAAAGTTAGTTGTTAATAAATTAACATAAACACTCATTTCGTACGACTGATATCTCTATGTCTTGTATCTTCATTTCTGATCAAAGATTTATTCAGATTCCTTCAATAAATATTATTTTTCTTAGAAGTAATTATAAGGAACTCAAATCTTCGCCAAATTTTTAAACAAAAATTCAGTTTACAAATGATAAATGAGCCATAAACTAAAAAGAAACATTTTATGGCATTAAAGGTGCTTCACAAAAATCTTTACAATAATAGTTAAATATGGCTTCATGCAATAAAAATGCATAGTTAATCGTTATAGTGAGAACTGTATTATCATACATAGCGTGCATGTTTTATTCTACTCCTTTATTTAGTTATTTTCACAGTATTCCGTTATTTGAAAACTTTATCGCTAGATTTCTTTTAATGTTTTATTTAAGATATTGGGAAATCTCATTAATGATTGAGTTTATAAATGCATTTTATTTCAGTACTTATTTAAAAAATTTAATTTTTTTTATATTTTAAAAGATAACTAAATAAAGTATAAAGTTACTAGGGGGTTACACCACCCTACTCGCCAACCCTCAAGAATTACGTTGTGATTCTCTTGGGATCACTACGTGATCCCAGTTCACTTCGCTCGTTCGCCATACAGTTATGCGTTTTTGTTAGTAATAGGAAATAATAAGTACATTAATTAATAAGAGCAAATTTAAATTATTTGAAATTACATGAACTCCTAAAATTAATTTTTCATCAATTTCTAAAATTAAAATCTTCTGGCGGCGCAGAGATATAAATGTAAATGTTACAAAGAATTTTGAATGCTAATATATGTAATTCTAAGATGATTAAAAATAAAAATTATTTACATCAATCAGAAAACATTTATTTAAAACTTCTTGGCATACACAATTGACAATATCTTCAAGAATTTTATTTTCTATAACTTCATTCCAGCAAAATTTTAAACATGCCCTATTTTCAATGAAATGTTCCTGAGAAAATTTCCTCACATGTTGCACACTCACTCCAATTATTATCTAGCCAAGAAAAGAATAACTTTTTCTCTGGCTACTTTTTTATATGTTAAACCCCAGGAAATTTAAGTTGTCGAAAGATGACATATTTTACCACCTTTTACCTAAAAAATAATTTAAAGACGAAAGTGGCATGAAACGCCCATGTTAATTATTCAAAATCGAAACCATAATAATTATGTTTTTTTTAGCTTTTTAAAATTGATAAGAAAACCCTTCTTCAAAATCTTCAAAAGAGTTTGCTTTTTCCCACAAAAGAGGATGATATATCCTATTTCGCAAACTTTTATCAAAAAATGGACATATTAGGGAGGAAAATGGATTAAAATATGTTCAAATTAGCTATTAAAAATTAAAACATATAATAATTATTTTGTTTTAGCTTTTAAAACTGATGAAAAAGCCTTTTTCAAAAATTTCCGAAATTGTTTTTTCTTGAACCAAAATTTTAAACATGCACTCTTTTCAATGAAATGTTGCTCAGAAACGTTTCCCCACTTGTATAAATATTCACTCCAATTATTATTTAGGCAGGAAAGATATAATTTTTTTTCTTTGGGTAGCCATTCCTATTTTAAACCACGGATAATTTGAATTTTCGATAGACTATACTACCGATTTAACAACCTTTCAGCTAAAAAAGAACACGCTATGGAGAAAAGTTGCTTAAAATATGTTTGTATTAACTATTCAAAATTAAAACTCATAATAATTATTTACATTTAGCTTTTTAAAATTGATAATATAGCTTTTTCAAGATTAACAAAAATCTCCAAAATTGTTACTTTTTTAACTAAAACTTTAAACATGCACTCTTTTTAATGAAATGTTATTCAAAAAATCTTCTACACTTATATACATGCTCAATCCAATTATTATTTAGTCAGGAAAGATCTTCTTTCTCTGAGTAGCCATTTATATTTCAAACCACAGAAAATTTCAGTTGTCGACAAACAATATAACCCTTTACACAAGCTTTTAGTTAAAAAAGGACAGTATAAGGTGAAAAATGGCTTGAAAGGTGTTCATATTCACTTTTGAGAATTAAAACCCACAATAATTATTTACTTTCGACTTTTTAAAAAGTAATAAGTTTTTTTCAAAACTTAAGCTTTTTTCACAAAAATGTTAAACATGCACTCTTTTTACCTTCCAGGGGGCGCGCCTGCAGAAATTTTAAAACATATTGTGCATCGTATTACATAAATATATCGTGCTGTCTTACAAAAATAAAAACAGCTTTTATCTAAGTTATCTATATTTATTAGCTTAATAGTAAACAAAGATTTTATAAATAAAAATTGCCCTTAAATTTCTAAAAGAACGATATGAATATGTAATACGATGCACAATGCAAGAATCTCTTGAAAACTCGCGCCCGCTGGAAGGTTAAACGAAGTGTTGCTCAGGAAGCTTCCCACACGTATACAAACTTACTCCAGTTACAAGTTAGTCAAGAAAGGTACAGCAGTATTCTCTTTGTAGTCACTTAAAAAAACTCAGAAAATGTGAATAATCGAAAGATGAAATAGCCCATTTCTCAACCTTTAAACTAATGCAAGACTTGAACTTATTTTGTTCAAACTATTTAACTTTTAAAAAATCGTTATATCGGACTTTCCACCGATGTAAACAAACCCAAATTGCGAGCTGTTGCCAAACTGCGATTAACAAATTTGGCCCGATTTTGCGTCCACATAAGCGTTTTATATATATAGATATACACAATTTATCGGTTCTTCCACTCATAAGCCTCTTTAAACAGAATTAGCCTTAAACATTACCATCAATTTTTAACTATTCTAGACGGCGGAACCTGCTTTTCGTTTTCTATGTTCATTTCAAAAGGAGATAATTTTATATTTATATTTTTAAACATCCATATATGATGTATTCTAAAAATCTCAGAGATATGATTAAATATAAAAAAATTCATTCCTAAGCTAAATCTTCGGTTCATTCACTGTAAAAGAAAATTTTCAGCTCTCATCGCTAGAAGATCAAAATAATTGGGTGATTGGAAAATTAATAAGTATTGAAAATGTTTTTAAGGGGACTTGGCACCCCAAAATTTTTTTTCTACAATTTTGATCAAACTTATTCAATTTTGTAGTAGATAGATGTAAACTGTGCAGAAACTGAAATTTCTAAAATATTTTTCACTTTGAAAAATTACAAATTTACAAATTTTAAATTTTTTAAAAAAATTAACCCTTTTTTTAAAATGCTTCTTCTCATACAATTTTTAATATTTTTTCTCCAAATTTTTTTTAAAGGGACCTCTCAATGTACTTAACAGAAACAGGGATCGGAATTTTGATATCTACATTAGTTTCAGAGAAAAAAAAATTTGTTCAAAATTTTGTGAAAATTTTTGGAAAATATGAGAATTTTTCACTTTGTAAATTTTTAAAAAAATTTCTAATCAAAATTTTTACAAATCCATCCCTAATTCTATTAAACATGCATTTGTGAGTGAACAGAAAAGATTTCAAGTAATTAGAATAAAAAGAGATCGACTTTTTTCATTTTGTAGAAGACACAATTTTGGAAAAAAGCAAACTGAGAAAAGCAGCTTTAAAGTTTTAAAAACAACAAAATTGTAATAAAAACAACTTATATCAAGCTAGTTTTTTTCAGAGCAATAACCTGACATTTGCGAGTCCTAACTTATCAATTTTATTCATATTTATTATTACTATAATTATTCATTAGCATCTTCATTTATAGGGATAATTAGAAATTCTTTTTAAAAAATGCGAAAAATTTCACTTTTTTCAAATTTTTTAGTCAAAATATTTAATAAATTATCTGCAGTACTATTTATCAAATATCCATTATAACAGAGAAAAAATTTAAAACCATTTAATTGAAATTTTATTGGCAGTGAGAAATTCAAAAAAAAATGAGAAGCGAAAGCAGTGTTGATGATGATGATGACGATATGCTTCATGAATAATAAAGAAGCGAAAGCAGTAAAATAGTAAACAAACAAAGATTAAACGGCTACTGTTTGAAACAACTATCTTGCTTTGCTTTTATTGAAAAAATTAGGTGTTTTTGCAACTTACACATGAAATATGCAGGATTTAAACATTGAAAGTGGGCGTGGCACGTGATGAAATGTTAGACAAAATAACTTCATATCTCACAAAATATTTGTCTGATTGTTTTGAAACTTTCAGATTATTAAGTCAAAGGTTCAAGGATCATTTTCCACTCAAAATTTGAAAATCGATATTTTCATTGATTTTCCGTAATTCTTAGGGTGCCAACTCCCCTTTGAATAAAAATATTAATCGTAAAAAGAACAAATAAAATTATTTTATCAAAATGCTATTGGTTAATAAGAAAATCTTTTCACGTAATTATTGAAAGGAATTTTCTTTTTTAGGATATCTGTATGGAAGCAATAATATTTTGATAAATAATAAAAAAATGGATGATAACAGAACTACTGCTTTTCTCTGATATTTGATATCTGAAAGTAATATTTTTGTACCTGAAACACTTAAAAGTAAAAGTTATCCAAAAATTCTAAAAATGTTATTATATTCATTTATATATTAACAGTTATTTACCTAAATTAACATAAAATATTTATTTTCACAACTAATGGCAGTTTGCTTCTCTACAAGATCAAGGTTGCACCAGCACAATTTGCTAGCAAACTATAGCTCCATATGCAGTCTTGTTTCCTTCTGTGTTCAGTATGGATTACCTTCAAGGAAAGTCAATTTCCTTCTAGGGATAACTGACATGAGAACGTCTTTCGCTTCGTTTTTCACTCCGTTCTCGGGTTTCGGCCTTATGCTTACGATGTCACAAAAGCATATCAATACTCGCCTCCATTTCTTTTGCCTCCAGACATATGTAGTCCATTGTTTCAGGAGGCGGAAGTTCCCATGAAAGTAACTATTGAACGAAACAGCTTCACGGTTTGCGAAATCGGCAGATGTTTTGTCGTAATCCAGACGTTGGCTGCATTTGTTTGTGCGAACAATAATAGAGTGACCTGCAAGTCGGCGAAACTGAGAATGCTCTTTTTCAGATTTGACTGCATCAATAAGCTTGAATATATTCTGTGTACTGGAATATAATTTTTGTTTGAATAACGTAAAAAATAAAACAAAAGTTTGCACTGGAATTTTAAAGAATTATTACTACAAGGGTTGTTCTATAAGTCCGTGTAAAATCTAAGAGATGGAGGCCTTTGAATGTATTGAGATTAATTTCAGTTACCGGTTACTCATGAAGGGTATCACACAAACTTTCATTCAGATTTATTAATTCGGCGGTTTTTAATACTCATCTGAATCGATTAAGTACCGTGATTTCTGAAAGATGGACGGTAAAGAATTTTGTGTACTTGTGACACATTAATTTCGGAAAGGGAAAACTGCTCAGGAAACCAAAGCTAGGCTTGTCGAACATTATGGTGACTCTGCACCTTCTATTAGAACAGTTCATAAATGGTTTTATAACTTCCAAAGTCACCATATGAGCACATTTGACTCTGAACATTTAAAATTTAAATTCAATATTTTCACTCAACGTGAACGACATCAGGCGCCGGATACTCTCTCCGACAGGCCGTGACGTCACATGGAATTTTCTTGTATATTCAAGTGTATTCTCTTTCCTAATAAAAATATCGAGGAAAGGGTTGCATTTTCTGGAATCATTTATTTTTCGCCAAGTCGCCAAGTTCGTCGCCAAGTCGGGGATCCCGGAACATTCGTTTCCCGTCACTCCATGGTTAACCTTGTAAAACTCTCTTCCCAACCATAAGACTAACATTGCTGGGAAGCGACTTTCCATGTTCGTAAGAATATTGTAGCCAAATGCTCTGCACTTGACTGTGTGACGTTGCAGCCGATGGTCACGGTTTTAATCTGATCAGTTGGAAGCAAATGCAGTCCATATGCAGGCCTATCGGAATATTTATTTTCAGCATACTTATTCCCTTTTGAGGTTACTATCGAAGAAATCACTGAAAAATCCGTGATGTAGTAAATAAGGACAGAAGTGTGAACGTGCTTGAAATTGCTAAGAATATGAGCATCTCAAATGGCCATGAGCATAATATTTTGCATGAGCGAGAATACTCCCCGCAGGATTTGTGCGCGATTTTCACGTTGGATCAAAGAAGCGTCATCAGGAAAGTTTGAATCTGTTTCCACAGAATTCAGATTAATCCTTACTCATATTTATAATTTTGGACGAATCTTGCATTCATTGCTATTCAGGCAAAGGAATGATCAAAATAACGGGTTTTAAGAAGCATTCTGCCAACCACAAAAGAGAAAGCCGTTCTTCCAGCTAGAAATTATATGGCTAAATTTTCTGGGAAGCTCAGGATTTTAATATTTTTAGACAAGCGCAAAAAAATTACCCGACAATATTTTGCTTTAAAAAATGAAATAAAGGAAAAATTACCTCAACTATCAAAGAAGAATTTTCTTTTCCACCACGATAATGCATCAGATCACACTTCTTGAGTTGTAAGCTCAAAACAACCTAATTTCACCATATAAAAGTCTTCAGCATTACCCCTATTCTCTGGATTTGGAGCTTTCGTATTACTGCCTGTTACAATACATGGAAAAATGGCCGCCAGGAAAAAAATTTTAATCGAACGATGAGCTGATTGCCGAATCTACTGTCTACTTTGAAGTTTCGACAAATTGCGTCGCAAGGATGGAACAAAAAACTTGAACATCGTTGGAACAAGTGTATGAACCTCAAAAGAGAATATGTTCAATAATAATTATTGTTTATCCCTAAACAAGGTTTTTTTCATTCTTTTTGCACGAACTTATCGAACAATCCTCGTACAAGCATTTTGTGGAACGAAATACATAAATTTATATAATTCAGAAGGAAAAACGCTAGTATTTATTAGAACTTTAAGAAGTTATTACCGTATCATTAAGTGTATTGAAATACGAAATTCTTCTGTTAATTTTAAATTCTGCGTTAATTTATACGTATGAATTTTGAAAAATCTTGTAGGTTTAAAACAAAATGTTACTCGAAAAACATTTTTTTTAATTTGCCGTACAAGTTAACAGATCTATTCTTCTTTTCATTTTTAGAAGAAAAGAGATTCAATAGGTTTTATCATGTTATATTCATTTCATATTTAAGGTTAGAATGAGGTTCGATAATTCTTTTTTTATATATTTAATTACCAATTTTATAAACTTTTTGAAAATAAAATTAACTAAATATTCATCCCTGCTGTTACCGTAATAATAATTAACAAGTTATTTCAATGTTCAATTTCAATTTTTCTTACATTGTTATTTTGCTGATTAATTCTGTGCTTCATGCTCTTTTGCATATTTTATAACCGAAAATATAAACAATATATTTTTGAGCAATTTGTAATTTAAATTGCTATATTGTTTTTTAAAATATACATTCAGATAAAACGTTACACAGAAAAGAGTTAACCCCTTAAAATACATTAATGCGAGAAAATGTAACGAATTTCAAGCAGTTGTTTACGTAAAATAAAGCATCTGGGTAGTCTCACTCTCATTAAAATTTGATAGCTGCCTTTCAGGATGATTTATTAACTGCAATTTCTTTCTATGTTTAAATAAGCATTTAATGGAGCTAATTTGCGTAAAATATTTGAGAATAAATAAGTGTTATATACTTGATTGCTGCTTCAGAAGGAAAGAAATATAGTTCAACTAAATTATTAAACTGAATTATTCTCTCCTTTGTAACTTTTATCATGAGCTAAAGATGACATTATAGAAGGCAAGAGATAGATTGCGTAAAAAGTTTTTTAAATAGAGAAATAGCAAATTAAACGATTTAAGCAAAATCAGTAAGATTGCTTGCTTAATTTTTCAGAAGAGAAACTAGAAATTAAACAAATTATATTTTTTCTATATGCATTTATTGTATTTCCCTTAACCAAAAAAAATCAATAATTTATTTCTAGAACACAGTAATAATAGTTTTCGGCTTTTAAGTCTAATATATTATTTAAAGTATTGCATAAATTATGATATTCAATCACATAGAATGGCCAGATCAAATCCTTCATAAATTTGATGTAATTAGTTTAATTACTTGAATTGCAAATTAGTACGATAAAATACAGAGATAAATTAATATTTTTCTATAATTTATAACACTATTAAAGAAAATATGTTATTCTTTACCTAATAAAAGACAATTTGTATCGAAGTTTGTAGAATTTACTTTTCGATAAATTACTAAAAGCATATGGAATCTTTGTATCAATAATGCATATAAAATTATAATTATAATATCACCTTTTCCCGGAAATTTAAAATTTCATCGAAGGAAAACATGAACTGTGTTTCTTTTTTGAATGCGGTTTGTATTTATCTTACCTCGAATGAAAAAGTTTCATTGTTCAGTACTTTTCAGTTTGTCAGAAAATACGATCAGTTCAAGCAAGTGTACGGATAGCACATAGGATACTGTAGCATATTAGAATCGAATATCATAGAAATATTTTTCACATAAATCTCTTCTGAGTTGTTTCTTACACAGGGCTTTAACTGCATCTGAGAAAAGGCATAAAATCTATTTTCGGAGAGCTCTCTAAAGGAGATGTTTCTTTATTTCTATGACCAATTCCAATATAATGCGTATTCAAAAGTGAATTTAACTATTATAAAATGCGTAGAAATCAGCTTATTGCGGAGCAAAAGAAGCAGAAAAAAATCTAGGCAATTCCTTTAAATCGATAAATTCCATGAATATACAATGGATTCGAGAGCAAGGAACGATATAAGAAAGTCGGAAAAAGTATCTACAGCTTATTTAACCTATATCTCCTTCTGTTTTCACTGATTCTTGGTAATGTTAGTTCCAAATAAATGCTGATACATCAGGAAAGAATATTATTGTAATTTTTCCCATACATATTGAATAGTGGGCTTGTATTTTATGTAGATATTTTCATATTCGTAAGTGTAATTTTAAGAAGAAGAAGATTTTAATAAAGTAGGAGTTCGTTGCTCTTTTCTCCTCCCATTTTCACGTTTCAAATCTCGCAAAATAAAGCAGAAGAACTAGAAGCACAGATAAACAGCTGGATAATATTTTACTGGTTTCTAGACTTGAAGTGATTCACTAGTGAACGTGACAGATTGCGTTTTTGAAATCAAATTTCGTCATCTGAGATTCGACAATACTTTTATTTTATTCACGACGAAAGCAACTTTTATACGCAGAGCAAAAAGTCCTTATTAAATAAAAATTAGAATGCTTCGTGTTCAAAAAAGATTTCAAAGAAAAAATAACAATCTTTGTTATTTTCTTAGTATAAAAGGCATAGCATATTCATTTTAACATAGTTTATGTTTGCTATGATATTTAATTAAATTATATTTGCATATACTAAACTACTAAGGCTTTGTTTTATGCTGTTATCATTAGACAACAAAAGATGCAACTTTCACAATTAATATTTATTTCGGAAAAATTATGGTAGATGGAACAAAGTATAATTTCAACACAAGCCTTTAACAAACACATTGATTTTTATTACAGCTTGCAAATAATACAGGACTCATATAAATCAATATTTCAAAAACTCATCTGTTCCACTTTTGTCAATATTTGCTTCCGAAATTCCAATTATTTTCTTAAAATTTATTAATAAACATTATTCCTTTCGAAAGTAATGAAGTATGAAAGATTTGTCTGGTAGAAACAAACAAAAATGATCGAAGTAGTGTTTTATAAATTTCTTTTCTAATTAAAAGAACCAGAAGAGGAATTATATTTAATTCAGAGCCAACGTTTTTCGAAATTATTTCTTAAAAGATGCTTTATATATATATTTCCTTTTGTATCCCTCAAAGAGAAAAAAAGGGGCTTTCAAAATGAAGTTTATGATGAAATGCGCTCAAATAATTTACTTCCGAATTGTAGAAATTCATCAAGTTTACGTTCTGGTCATCAAAATTAGTATAAAATAAAACACGGATATGAAAACGTGAAAGCAAACCGTCATTTTTTCCCCTTTTCTACAGTTATGTATGTTATTCCATGTTATTTCATTATAACTACGATAAGTTACACGCAAATGCATGTATTTAATATTTTCACTGTCGGAGTGGCAACACACGCTTAATTAAACTAAAAAATAAAATTTTTTGGAACATTTTGTTTATAGTGTTTTGTTTTTGAGCATTTTGTTATGTGTAGTAACGCGCTAATAAGTTAAACTATTGAGTGATGTCACACTTTTATGGAAACATAAGTGTGTAAGTCATCCAGCATCTAAATACATGATTGTCATACGTTGTGTTGTGAATACAGAACATCTTTCACTTTCAAGATGTGTAATATATACCAAATTAAGCCAAACACAGCACATTAACCCTCTCGCACAGAGTGAGTCCGTCCAGGGCGCACAAGAAATTTCGCCTTAACATTGACGAAAGCCGGTCTGAGGCGGTTGGCTTCTTTTGAGGGGAGTTGAGATTCTGTGATCGCTTCGAAGATAAGCCTGGTAGGTAGTCCAATTATCCTTGCCCATGACAGCCCATTTCCGTGGGTATTAATTGTAATTCCGAGGCGACTTTTTTCTTCTAGCCCCTTTAAAACTGGGAGTTTTTGGCAAGAAGCGACATGAATTAGACACTCCCAACCTGGGTGGTCATTTAGCTCATCACCCCCTCATCATCCTATAACCTTCCCTTTAGGCGCACGGAAATGGGCTGCGGTTGGCAAGGATAATTGGACCCCCTACCTCGCTTATCTCCTAAGAGATCTCAGAACCTCACCTACCCTCAAATGACGCCAACCGCCTCAGACCGGCCTTCGTCGGTGTTAAGGGAAATTTTTTAGACCACCCGGGACCGCCTCGCTCGGTGTGAGATGGTTAAGAAAAGGTTATAGTAGAGAGTGGGGCGTTTGGGTAAATGACCATCCAGATTGGGAGAGTCCAATTCATTTCGCATCTCCCCCCAAAAGTTCCGGAAATAAAGGGGGTAGGACAAAAAAGACGCCGCTGGATTAAAGAGCTGAACTATTTTCGCATGAGCATGAATTGATTCCTTTAAAATTAAATGCAATATTTTCACTCAACGTGAACGACATCAAACTTGAGAAGTCTTTCTAAAGATTCATTTCCTGTATAATTTCATAGCTCAGTGAAGGAAACAGAGCATCTCTTGCAAAATTACCTCTTCCTGTGAATTGAGTTGTATCAAAGTTTAATACAAATTAGTAATTTTGGTTGTAAAAAGCATATGCTATATTTCATAAATCTAGCTCTTTGCGTTGTTACTTGTCGTATTCACATACAGACAGATAGGTAGAGAACTGGAAAGAGACGCATATGGAAATAATTCCAAAGATCTCTTTTCGGACTCAATGAAATGTAAATCGTTGGAATACTTCAAAATCTTGAAGCAAAATTCTATGATGATTGCAATGCTCTTTCTTTGTATACTTTATATAAGAGAAATGAATTGATCAAAATTAGATCATAGATTTGAAACGCAAAACTCAATAGAAAAGATTCTAAATATCAATTTAGTAGATTCTGTTCCTTATGGAGGTTCTGAGAAAACCATATATGAGACGTAAACCTAATATATTACGATTTCTTTTGAATTATTTCCTTTTCAAAGAAAATTTCATTGGCCTTTCAAATTTTATTAGCTCTTTCTGGTACAAGAGTATGAATGTTTCACTATTAAATTAAATCAGCTAATACATAACTATTACAAATAAATTAAATCAGTTACAAGTCAATGAAAGACATCGTTTAATAAATTGCATTAAAAGTGTGATTAATGATGGACAAATCAGCCCATATGTGGTGTGCTCAATGGAACTATTCATCTTCTATTGTTAAGTTTTGAAGTTATTGAGTTTAAGCATTTATATCCTTGAGGACACGTGAACATAAATATAAGTGTTTTAAAATAGGGATTTTACGAATATTCTAGATATTTCGGTAATTACAGTATTTTATAGTGTGGCGGGATTGTATATTTGGAAGTTTGATATTTATGTTTAAATTCCATACCTCTCTCATACGAACCGATTCAAAAGAACCACAAAGACTCTAGGGTCGGGAGTGGTGTTAAGTACGATTTTCGCTATAACTTTCATATAATGACTCTTTTCCCTTAAAATTTATGAATGAAATGTGATAAATAAAAACTCAGTGTTTCACTTACTACTGATGCAGTAAAATAATTTTTGATTTAAATTTGCTTAAAATACTTACAGGTACATTTCATTTCCATTAAAAAGAGTGATTGGAAACGCTTATTTCACTACATATTGTAGCCAAGTGCTCTGCAGTTGACTGTGAGACGTCGCAGGCGATGGTCGCGGTTTTATACTGATCAATTGGAAGCAAATGCAGTCCATTTTTGGCCTTTCAAAATATTTATTTGCAGCATACTTATTTACAATATACATTTTGTTTAGAAGCCTCCCGTATTCCAATAATCAAGTCAAAATAATCTTGAAGGGAGAAACTGCAACTCGGGTTGAGGAA